>RJWJ010008563.1:0-53028 GCA_004363605.1 Indri indri
AATTCCTACTTGGCCATTTATTTTTGTAGGGATGAGTCTTTGAATAAGCTGTAACCAGGGCCTGGAACAGTTTCTATCCTTGCTCTGATTTCTTTAGTGTGCTGACATTTGGATACAGTATTTCAAATGTGCAGAGAATGCAGCAAGGGGCTGGAGATTGTGGCCACACAAATGACTGGATTGGAGCTCATGATCCCAAGGTATCACTTCTCTGGAGTTCAAGTTTCAGAGCAGTGTTTTCTCATGGACCATCCGTACCAGAATCACCGTAGCTATTTCTTAAAAATTGTGCTCTGTTCCATTGCAGACATTCTGATTAAGAGTCTAAGGGTGGGAGTGAGGGCTGGAAATGTGAATTCTAAACAAATTTCTCAGGGGTGTCATAAACACTCTCAAGTTTGAGACACTAAGAGAGAGAAAGAACATAGCAAATGTGCTTAGAGTAGTTTTTGTTTAAAATCTTGATCCAGGCCGGGCGTGGTGGCTCGCGCCTGTAATCCTAGCATTCTGGGAGGCCGAGGTGGGTGGATTGTTTGAGCTCAGGAGTTCGAAACCAGCCTGAGCAAGAGTGAGACCCCGTCTCTACTAAAAATAGAAAGAAATTAATTGGACAACTAAAAATATATAGAAAAAATTAGCCGGGCATGGTGGCGCATGCCTGTAGTCCCAGCTACTTGGGAGGCTGAGACAGGAGGATCGCTTGAGCCCAGGAGTTTGAGGTTGCTGTGAGCTAAGATGATGCCACAGCACTCTAGCCTGGGCAACACAGTGAGACCCAGTCTCAAAAAAAAAAAAAATCTTGATCCTATTCAGCTTTAAGAAACAATGGTGATATAACACCTCTTGTATACTCCTGGATAGAGCTGGAACATATTCTACTAAGTGAAGTATCCCAAGAATGGAAAAACAAGTACCACATGTACTCACCATCAAACTGGTATTAACTGATCAACACATAAGTATACATATAAGAATAACATCTATTGGATGCTGGGCATGGGGGGGGAGGAGGAACGGGGAGGAGGGGACAGGTATTTCCATACACAAAGAGTGCGATGTGCACCATCCGAGAGATGGACATACTTGAAACTCAGACTCGGGGGGGGGGGTAAGGGCAACAAAAGTAACCTAAACATCTGTACCCCCATAATATGCTGAAATTTAAAAAAAAAAAAAGCTCTAAAAAAAATCTTGATCCTTTGCACACTATTTTTCTTATACTTTTGTTTTTATTCACAAAGAAATTGATTTTTGATGATAACAAGGAGTCCAGTTGTGTAATATTCTGAGTCTGGTACCAAATTTGAAGAGATGACTTGTATTTGTCTATCCAACTCACACTGCCATCTAGTGAAAGTTTCTTAAATTACAGCAAGCTGTGACAAGAACTTGAACGTTGGGGAGTTTACAGCTAGGTAATTCCTGTCTGATTCAAATAAACCCACTGTGAATAGATGTTTAAAGGATGAAATCCTTTCACAATGATTAGTCTCACTGTTGGTGGACTATGGAATTATATTACAAGGTTGCTTGGTAAATATTTAGAGTTTATCTGTTGGCTTTTCCCCCCCTTATATATTTTGTATCTGCCTGTTAGTCCGTTCCGGTGGTGATTAGTTATAATTTGCTCAGAACACTATGAATATGAACCTTAGGTACTTTCCAAAAATTTTACCTTTAAGAAGTATAAGTTTTTTATTGAAATCTAATAAATTCCATGAATAATTTAAAAAATGCTTTTTATTAATTTAAAGGGAAAAAGGGGAAAATATCATGATATTGGAAACTTTTTGAGTGAATATCTGCTAGATTTTAATAAAATCAAAGCATTTGAATTAATATTAACATTTACATATTTTATAATAAACTTAGGCAAGTTTTTATAAAATTTACTCTATTCTTACAATATTATTATCAATCCTAAAGCTTCTAATATATGTTAATGGTAATTGAATAAGGTATTGAAGTATTATAGACCTATAAAGTTACTAATATCTTGTGTTATATAGGTGAGAATAGCTATGGTTATTATTTAAACTTTTGTGAAAATATTCATGTGTCATAGCTACACAGTCATGTTTATGTGTACATAGTGATTATACTACTTTCATTTAAAATATTTCTAATGAAATCACAAGTATATTTTATTATGCTTATATAATTGCATGTTTAGTGGTAGAAGTATTTAAGTTTTTTGGATAAAAAAATATAATGCAGTCTTTTTCATAAAACTGTTGGACCTAATAGAGATTGCTTTAATGATGGCTTATGTTAAGATCTGCCCATGATTAGTCTAATATTAGAAAAGAGTTTTGAGCAAGAAAAAGATAAGTGTAAATAATCTCAAAGGGTTAATGAGATGAATGGTTCTCACTTATTTCTTTTCTTGTAATAGATGAAATTCCAAGAATTTTTAAACCTTGTCTTTATTGTTTCTTCTGATTTTAAAAGGAACACACATTCACAACTTTGTTTGGCTCACTCCTATATCCCTGGCACTTAGAGGATGACTTGGCATATTGTAGGTGCTTAATAGATATTAGGTGAATGAATAAAGAATCATAAATATTAAAAAAATATGGAATAGAACTCCCAAATTTAACCTGTAGAGATAATCACTGTTAACAATTTGCTTTAAATTTTTAAGTGCATATTTTAGCTATATGTTATATTTTGAAAAGAGACTACATTCTATATACTTTGTACAACTTTATCTTTCACGTAACTATATGTGTGCCAGTATGTATATACCTACCTCATTCTTTTTAATGGATATATACTATTTAATTATATGAATATGAATAAGTCATCACTTATTTTGTCAGCTTTAATGTCCATTAAAATAATGAACATTGCTAAAATTCCCTCCAAAAGTATGTAACAGTATGGGAATCTCTTTCCCCCAACACTGCTGCCAATAATGAGTAGAAATTTATCTTAATTGACATAGAAATGAATGGAATAATTATTATTAATCTGATGAATGACATCTCAAATACGAATATTGTGTGTTAAGAAAAAAATATCTGGCCGGATGCTGTGGCTCACACCTGTAATCCTAGCACTCTGGGAGGCCGAGGCAGGAGGCAGGATTGCTTGAGCTCAGGAGTTCGAGACCAGCCTGAGCAAGAGCGAGACCCCGTCTCTACTAAAAATAGAAAAAAATTATCAGACAACTAAAAATATATAGAAAAAATTAGCCGGGCATGTTGGCGCATGCCTGTAGTCCCAACTACCTGGTAGGCTGAGGCAGGAGGATCGCTTGAGCCCGGGAGTCTGAGGTTGCTGTGAGCTAGGCTGATGCCACGGCACTCTAGCCCAGGCAAGAGAGTGAGACTCTGTCTCAAAAAAAAAAAAAAAAAAAAAAGAAAAAAATATCTGATATCAGGATGCTTAGCCTCCTTTACAGGGATTTATGAAATTATTAATTTTTCCATGATGGACTAACTTTTAAGTTTATATTGTAATTACAGTTTCATATTATCTAACAATTTTTGGTTGTTCAACTTTTAATTAACATAAGTTTGAAAATTCTAAATATGAATTAATTATTTATGGGGCTCACATTATTTCAAAGATTACAGTAATTAATTTTGCACATCACTTTTGAAAAGCTAAACCTCATGGCATAAACTTTACTTTGAAAATAATGTTCTTAATCCTGTAATTTTGTGGACAAAAATTTTACATTTTATAAAAACAGATTATTAAGTAAAACCACATCAGTCTTACTTTGCAACCTTACTAAAAATCAATAACAATAGTAACATTTATGCTTATTATTCCTTTTGCTTGTTTTCTAAAACATTGGACAAATAATATTAATTTGTAAGAAAAAGGTACAGATAAAGCGAGACATTTTTTGATGTGCTTATTTTCTTAGTCTTGCAGTTTGGTGAGAAGGTGACTGGAATATTTGCATCTTGTGTGGCTTAATGAGAACAACACAAAATGATTGTGGCTCATGTAAAAGACAGGGTGGCATGTTTTCAGTTTTAATGGGGACGCTCAGAAAAGTTCCAATTCTTCCTGACATTTCTTATAGCCAAATAAACGTGGTCTAGGTTGGAGTGTCTATTATGAAAATAAGAGGAGAGCAAGTCAATTATATTTCAATGACTGAATAGCCAGGGGTCCTCATTAAAATGATCAGAAAGATTGCAGTGTTGCTTTTCTCTGTGTAGCCACTGATTAAGTGGTATGAAAATGACATGGCCTTTTGGGGAGCAAGCCAGAGTGTGCCTTGGTGTCTGGAGCCAGAAATCGTTGACCCTTTTGAGAGAGAAATGTGTACTACCTTAAAAAAGAAAAATATTTTTTGTCTTATTTGATGATGGACTTTGGAACTATGCATGTGAAATGAGTTAAGGCTATTGTATAAAACCTTTAATATGTGCTTTGCTGTAAGAAAAATGCCTTTTAATATGGTAATAATGAGGATACTTCTCTTATATTTACCTCGGTCAATGAGATCTAGTTTACTAATGTTTACAATGCAAGTAAATGTGCTTAAGGAATATTTAGTTTATGAATTCACTATTCTTTTCTTTTTAAGATTCCTACTTATCGTTTGTGTGTGTATATGTGTGTGTGTGTGTGTGTGTGTGTGTGTGTAGGTAAAACATATTCTGAGGAAAATTATATCATTCTTCCTTCTTTTGGACTCACATACAGAGAGACAATACAGTTTAACATGGTTTAATACAGCAATATAGCTTAAGAAGAACACACCCATTGCTTAAGAGAACAGCTTGATTTTCATATTTTTTAACAGGTGAAAACAACAGCCGTAGACTCTGGCAGGTCTCAGCAGTCAAGATTCCAACGTAGTTAAAGTCCTCAAGTAGGCATCTTGCACATGTTAAGATACAAAGGCCCAGAGTCTTCATTAAGTTGAATTTCTAATATTACATATTTTTTAAAGGAGAGAAGGTCTACAAAGTTTATAACTAGACTCATGCTCATGTTATAAAGTGACTGAGTATGTAATTCTCCAATAACAATGAAAATGAACTATGATTGCCTTTTCTGATATCATCTATCTTTTCTCAATCAATTGCGTGAATTATATTTTAATTAATTACTTATGATTTTGCCTAACATTCTGAAAAGGAAGCATGTTAACATTATAAACATAAGCAGCACTAAGACCAAATTATGTCAAACTTGATGTGTTTCAAATAAGTGAAAAAAATTTCTGTTTAATAGTCACATTAGTTAAATAATTAACCAAAGATCATTTTTGTGCATGTGAGTATATGTACTCTTTCTTTTTGCTAGTTTGATTGGTCGACCCAGGAAAAACTGTAAAAACCTACATACTAATCCAGTCATGGCAAAAAAAAAAGGAGAACTGTAGCTGAATTTTATTCTCTATCAGGCTTCATAACATCATTTATCATTAAAATTATCCAAGACTAATGTTCAATATTTAGTATTATATTATCAATGTCATCATTGCTTATGATGGAGTTGTGGGGGGAGGAGTTACAGATTTTAAGTGACTTAACTGTTTTGGGATTGATTTTTGTCATGGTAGTCAATGAAAGTGCAAGTCCAGACTCTTTAACAGTGTGATGTTGTAATTTCACTCCTAAATAACCACACCACAGAGTTGACTGCAATATTAAGCAGGTTTCAAAATAACAGAGAAAAACAGGGTTTCATGATGACTTTTTTTTTTTTTTTTTTTTTGGTGGCTATTCTAACATGCAATTCACTGTGAAAGAAAGAACACAAAGGGTTGCAGCCTGGATTGAAGACATCCAATTAAGTGCCTCTCGAATACACCGCAGAATTTAGCACTGCCCAGATTTTATAACAATATCATTCTACCCTGTAGTTTTCATCTGATTTATGCTTTGACTAAATAAAATTTGAAAAATGTATTCTTTCTGTATTCAAAGGGAATAAAATTTCTTTATAAAGCATTAAAATAGGTTTCCTGTTTCTTATCTACGTTAAACAGGATCTAGCATGGTATGCAACTTGATGTAAGTCAATGTAAGAGACATGGTTTAATGTCAGGCCAGTGTCAAAGTTCATTGGGAAATGTGAGAACTTTGCCTTGTGAACATAGGAGAGAGAGGTTGGAGTAGTAGGTAGTTCCATTGCAAAACAATAGCATTTTAGAGGGATAAAATAATATAATGCAATAACTGTGAATGAGTGCATGTTTAGACACTGTAAATACTGTGATGTTGTGTTAACACAATTAGCAATGGTTGGTAATCATTGCTGTCTTGTTTACTGCTCCTCTAAGTCATTTAATCCCTTCAAGCCTACTGTTAGGGATTCAAAAGTGTGCTGTGGGCATCAAAAGGTTGAGAGGCATTGCTCCATGCTATGCTTCATTTTCGGGAACAGAAACCATTTTGAGAGAGAAGCACTTTCATAATGATACGGTCAAATAAGTCTTGGAAACAAATAAGTTAGGTTTCTGCATTGCAGGATTTCTTAAACGTTTCAGTACTCTAATGTGCATTTTGATTTTGGGTGAGGTATTTAGATTTTTCTGAAACTTATTTAGCCGTGGGCTCCTTTTTTTCTTTGTTTTAAGTAACAAGTAGTTCTTGGTACACAGTTTGGGAAACAGGTTGAAAAAAACTGTCACATTGCAATGTCTACCCCTTACTCCCCTCCCATTCAATACACGGAATTGGTTGTGGGGGAAACCTTAACATTCTCCATGCACTTACAGTGACTCTCAACCCTGGCTGCATAGTAGAATCACTTGAGAATATTTTTTGTTCAATTTAACGTGGTAAAAAACACATATTAAATTTACCATCATAAGCATTTTTAGCTGTATAGTTCAGTAGTGTTAAGTATCTTTACATTGTTGTAAAGCAGATCTCCAGGACTTTTTCATCTTGCAGGATGATTAAAAATAACTCCCCTTTCCCCCTTCCCCCCAGGCCCTGGTGTCCGGGAAGATTTTTAAACAATACATAACCCAGGGCCTCTCACCTCCAGAGATTCTCATTGAAGTATTCTGGGCACAAATGTTTTTGAAGACCTTCAGGTAATTCTACTGTGCCGCTGGATTTGAGAATGGTTGAATATCATGCTTTTGGTATGTTTATTTGATTTACTCCAACACACGTTTATTATGAGCTGGGTGCTCAGGCTAAAACAATGAGTAAGCTACAGTCCTTGCTGTCGGGGCACAGTCCACGGAGGAGACCGACAGGGAGGGTATCATATACTTGGTGAGAAGTGCCATGGAGTAGTGAACAGGGACCACAGGTAGCAATGAGGAGGGAGTGATTATTCAAAACAGTTTCTTACTGAGCTGATATTTTGAACAACTTGGTGCTGAATACTGGCAGAGAATAGGGAAGGAATTTAATATACCAGGGCCACTGTATAATTCTGATATGGAGGAATAAAATATTTACAAATATAATTTTGACACTTATGTTTTTGACACTCAGGTTTAGAAACTATGGCATTTTCTACTGATACTTATCCTAGGCTTTTTGTATGTGGTTGTTCAATGCTTTCTCAAATTTAAAAACACTTCTTAAATTCTTTTTAGTATTCTTAATGAATTATTCCAACATATACCCAAACGTTCAATTGCTGAGAAATCAATCATGGATATGATTAGTAAGTTAAATAAAAACTTATCCTTTGATATTGAGTTTCTTGAGTTGTACTGGTGATGAAACTGGAAAAAAGAAATACTATTCTAACTTAATCTGAAATCTTAATACTATATTTTAAAAAATATCTTACTTGCCCTTTAAAGGTGATGTTCTGTTTCCTTCTGAATGTTAAAGATTTAAAATTTGGAGATAATTTATAAAATATAAAGTTATATGTGAAGTGTTCTCGCTGGGAAATTAATTTACCATGAAAGGAGCCATAACTATCTCAAAACAACCCAATGCCAACAATGAACTTTCCATCCTGGGTATCCCTAGAATAATTGGCCGTTTAGTTGATTTGACTAACTGACAATTGATCCACTAATAATTACCTATGGCATGCTTTACTTTTGATTTTATATTAGAATACTCTCCTAATGAATGAATGTATAGTATCTTTAAACAATCATATTTGACTGTACTTGAATGCTTTACTCTTCATTTAAATAATTCTCTATGGAAATATGTTCACACATCAATAACTACAGAGGAGAGTTTTTAATTTAATTATAAGAAAAGTAGCACACCCATGAGGCCTCTTTATGGTTAAACAATTGTGACTTAAAATAGTATATTAATTTTATCAATTTACCAGGATATCATTTCAACTTTATGACAAGCCTTCAGCTTTATTTAGGGACAGTCACAATCCATAATATTATACTCTTAATAACTTAAGCGTTATGGTGTTTTCCAGTATACAGAAAATTCTAACCATTGAAAATCTTTTCTTCATTTGTGATAAGGGTTTTTAGTAGTAATGTTTTCTTCATAATCAGCAGATCTGAACTTAGCCTTGTGGTTGGTCTTAGCAATGTCCTGCAAGATAATCTATGAACATATATTGGCTAAATCAGAAATGAGGTAAGTTGATTTGAAGAAAAAGGAGAGAAGAAATGTTGGGCTGTTACTGTTTGTAGTGATTCTGTTTTATTGTTTTATTTCACCAAAATATTATTGCAGCTGGATATTTAATAGCACTTTAATGTTAATTTGCCACAAATGATTTTTGTGTTACGTAATATTTAGAAAAATTGGCACCTGGAAAGAAATTTTAAATCTTGGTAAATGTATTTATAACTCAGTTGAGGTCTAGTTCATGACAGTAACAGTGGCAGATATCAAAAGACAACACTTTTACAGAAATTCAGATGTTGCAGAGAAAGCAAGTAATATAAGATACTATTTAGTGAGTTTAAAAGTCACAAGAGGGTTCTGTATAAATGGCCACCATGTTTGTTTTACCTGGTTTTCCCTCATGAGAGGTCATTTTTAAATTTATGTATCAATCATAATAAAATGTATACTATTTTTAAGTTTTAAGGTTGTTGAACAGGTATTAAATGGTCGTGTTGTTTTAAGGCATTCTTTGCTAAGAGTATGTATAGATTTCCAGATTTATACAAACATTATTATATCTGGAAATGTGGGTGAATCTTAATATTTTTATATATTACTAGGCTGTCCCTTATGACGACAAATTTTAAACATGTTCACCATGTCATCTTGTTACAAAGTTGTCTTTGAAGATGAGTACAACTGGAAAAATTATAATGACATTAATTTTTTATACTTATTTATTTAATTTTAGAACTTTAAAATGTATAACAATGTTTTCTACATGTATTTCATTGTGTTTTATGAATCATTGTGTTTTGGGGTTGGAAAGAAATTTCCAATCACCTAATCCAGTGGTTCCCAATTAAGGGTGATTTTGCCTCCCAGGGAACAATTTGGTAATGTCTGGAGACATTTTTGATGTCATATCTGAGGGGGTACTACTGGCATCAAGTGGGTAGAGGCCAAGGATACTGGGAAACAACCTAAAATCTACAACAAAATGTCAATTGTGCTGAGATTGAGAAAGCTTGACCTAGCCTAGCTACCTAGCTCTTAAGTAGTTTATTGTGAAAAAATAAGTTTCAATATTTAGAAAATCATTAAGTCATGATTATAGAAAACATTAGTGGATGTTCATCTCTTTCATTTCCTTTCTTAATATATAAATAAGGAAATGTTATGTAATTCATTTGTGAGGAAAAGTAAAGAAGTTTTCAGGAGAAAGATTCCCATATTGCTTTTCAAGGTGGTAACTTTAGAAGGCTGAAAACTTATTCTAACCATGCAAATATTTTAGAACATTCTAGAATTGTCTTTAAACAACTATAGAAAGCACGCAAAATCAATTATGTCTTATTTCAGTAGAAAAACTGGAATTGGTTTGATACCTTGTTTAATCAAATTTGCTTGGCAAAAATGCACAGCTTTCTCTAACTCAAATCTTTCAAAGGACAGATTTGCCACTATCAAGGAGGGGGGAGAATGTTCTAAATTGCTGTTCCAATATTTTGTGCAATTGAGAATCATTGTAATAAATGCAGCCTTCTCAGACAACTCTGTGTAATGCTAACAGAATTTTGATTGTGTAAGTTCTGAGTATGGTTTTAAAAACTCTAATTTAATTTTGTACTTTTTAGATATTTGAATATCATTTATATAAATACATAAGGCTAATTATATTTACGCATATATTCTATGTCATGCAAACAAATTCAGTGTTGTTTTAAACCTGCAATTCAAAAGTAAGTTATTTTTTTAAAAAGCTACAAATTGTGTGTGAACTTAACGTGTATGATGATCTTTGAAATGAAAATTTAGTTGTAAAAATCTCAAAGATCTCATAATCTATGATAAAATTTTTTTCATGGTGATAATCTTAGTTTTGAGGTTTCCTGTATACCAGTCTTTAAGTGATATGCTAAGAATTATACTCAGAAAAAAGAATTTCTTATGTAATACTTGAAAAATATAAATAAAAATAACAGATGTTTTTTTTTAATTAATTTGATTTATAGCCTTATGCTTATTGGTAACTTGAACATATGTTTCTAAAATATAAAATTGTTTTAAAATTGTATTGGTTCTTAAAACAATCAGTTTATGATTGCATATGCTGGTGTTCAGATATCCAAGGAAAGAAACAAAAAAATCAGAATAATCAAACTTATAATCCAGGATATGAATTCTTGAGCTGGGGACGAGTGTAAGGAGCATGCATATTGTTACATAATGATCATTGTCTGTTGGTATCTGAATGTGAATAAATTTTTCACTTTTTGTTATTAAGCTCTGGCTTTGAACAACGGCTGGTGAGTTTCTTGACAACCTTCTAAAAGAAAAAAATTCTATTATAGTGTTTGTAGGAAATTGAATCATGTTCAAATAACATAAGATCAGTATCTGAATTTATTGTATGCATGCATCTGTTGAACCTGAATATTAGTGTTATCATCACAGTCTTCTCCGTTTTATACCTAAAATTTAAAAAATAGGCAAATGATTTTAAGTCCTATTAGTGTACAGTAATTTATGCCTAGGGTTATCTAAATATATAGTTTTTAAATGGTAGCATATTTATTTATTATGAATTCTTAATGGGGAAATAATAAATATGTAAGAGACATGAAATTAACATTGTTTTTGTTTACATAAAAATAAGTGAAATGAACATTTCATGAAGTTTAAATACAAATGCATATTTTTATTTCTGACACTTTGTTAGTAATGATGTATACATAGAAATTCTTGGTATTGAACTGTAGTATAGCAGTTTGAAATAAAAATGTGAGATATTATAATAAAAATTTTTATGAAAATTGCCTTTGAGATAAAAATATCAATGAATTGATAAGTTTAAAAATGAAACCATATGTAAGTGTACAGAAAGTCAAACTAAGCAGTTTTTTGATATATTTTCTTAAAATTTTGTGTAGTTTCAACTCTTCCAAGAGAATATCAGGTATTTAAAAAATGGCAAATTAGAATTAATGTAGTGGTTTTGATTTTGGTGTGTGAGGTTATTCTACAAAAAAATTGAAAGAAAGTTTTGATGGAGAGAAAATTGACCAGTTATAAAATAAAATGTTAAAAATCTCACATGGGAAGAAATTGCTGGATAAGTTGTCAGGATTCAAAGGCCAGCTGGAAACAAAATTAAGTCTTTGGATGGTCAGTTAAATCACTGTCTTGTGAGCCAATAACCTATCTGGGCTCAGTGGTATTTCTTTTCCCTAGGTTGTAGATAAATAGATGAAAGGCAAAAAAATTCCATCCTAATTATAATATTTTCAAGCAAATAAATCTTTGGAGTCAGAATTCAGGATGATCACATTTTTCATTTTATGTCAACATGCTTTTCTTCTAGTTTAGACACATATATTCTTTATTTTAACTGTCCATCATGGCTTACCTTTTTGATGATGATGAATTTGAAAAATGAGAGATATTTGTGGAATCATAGAAACATTAACATTATATGAACTATGATGATGCTAATCAAGCAAAACAATTTTGGAGATAACTATTAAAATGGTATGTCAGAAATTGACTTAAAATATTTGTAAGGAAACATAATGTATCCATTCCAGATTTCCTGGTCATGCTCCATTGGTGCATTAACAGTCATTTTCCAAAACCGGTGGAGGGGCCTTCACTCTTTTTGTGATAGCAGACCACTTATTTCATTCATCTGTAAATCTACTTAGGTCAATATCTGCAGGTCATAGGTTGGCTTTCACAGTGTATTAATGTATGTTTGTATTTCTAACACCATCATTATATGTTATCATTGTGAAATAAGAAAATATCATGCTTATTCCCCAAATGTGTGCAATTAACATCAAGGGATTACAAGACAAGACCAGTTTAAGCTTTTATTATCTTTCCAGAAAAGAAAAACAAAATTAGAAAATTGAGGTCACTTTTGCATTTCCTAAAAATGAAAAATATGTAGCTTTTCAAAACCACAAAAAATTGATCTTTTTATATCTTTAAAGCTATAGGAATCATAGAGCAGCAGATTTTCGGGATTTTAAGAGACCTGATCCAATCCCCCATCTGATGCTTATATCCCTACCACAACCCTACAATTTAGAGGTTATCTGATCTTTGCTTGAACACTGTTCGTGAAAGGTAATTCGCAATTTCCTGATTCAGATCATCCCATTTGGGGGCAATTCTCATCATTATGATTTTTTTTTTAATAAATCAAATGTTATTGAAATAGTAAGTATGCGTTCTTAAGACACTGACATTTCCCAGGCAAAGGAAGTCCGAGGAGTCACTGTGATGTGTGTTCACATACGCAAACACGAGGCAATCAGGGTACCAGTCATGATTTCCGTGTCCAGGAGCTCCATGAAGGATTTTTATTTAGACCGAGTTATTTTTCTGAACAGAATTGTAGAAATGGCATAAAATTTTTGTGTACTCCACAGTTCTGTTCTTATCTGTGAGTTATCTTTGATAATTTAGTAAAAGTTTGTGAGCATTAATTGATGGATGATCACATCATTGTCTTGTTTTCTTTTTTTCCTCAGACCCTTTGTCTAATGTTGTCTTATTGTCAATTACTTGAATCTTAAACACAGCACATGACACATTTGCTCAGTCATTGTATCTTTAGGTATTTTAAACAAAACTTAAATTCCTTGCACAGAGCCTGATAGTTTATGTGAGAATATTGTACACGTTTTTCCATTTATACATTTCAAAGTGAATGTAGAGAATGTTGAAATACATCACGAAATATTACTCTCTTTGGACCTTCATATCCTCACCCAAGAGATTACTTCATGCTCATATATATCTACTCCCTTAATTGAAATTCATTTTCTATAGTAAAGAGAATTCAGAAATTTGATCCCTTTGTTCTTAGATAAACTAGATAGCTTGAAATATAATTTTATGGGTAAAACTGTATATACAAAGCAAATGCATCTGTATGTACTGTTTGCCAGCAGCACTGATTACTGTGCAGAAAAGGAATATATACTTGAGGAATATTTGCATGCACTAATGCATCTTTAGCTGCATACTGGCTCTCGCACTGCTAGATAGCTGCAACTGCATTGTGGCATAACGAAGGCGGTCAGTGTTGAACACTATGCTTCATCTCTCTCCTTCTTTCCCCTGAACATTTGGTTGTATACATTTCTTTGTTTCATGAGTTGATCTAATCCTAATTTGTCACTTGAAGGGCAGTAAATTTGATTCTTTACTGAAGAACATTTATATATAGGTAATGTTAGTTTCTCTTAGAAAAATTGATCTCTGTTAGATTAATATTTGTAGTATACTCTAGCATATGATGGTTTCATAGCAAAACTAAAATTACAGTATCAATACAAAAAATTGTGCAAGTGGCAGGGAATTAGATGGCTATATTAAACTTGGGATACATTATCAAACTGCATTGAAAAATGAGTGTATAGCAATGTGATACCAATGCAACACAGGGGAGATAAACAGTAAAATATTTCAGACTTCAGATTTTTTTTTTTACCAGGCATATCTGATACTCATCTAGAAAACATGCAATTAATTTTTATGAATCTTTTTAATTTGTCATTTCAATAGGAGATTTCTTGTAATTCTTGCCATTCCATTTTAAGGTAAAGTTAGATTTTATAAAGATAGAATATTTTTATTTTCCCAACTTTTTTATTTTTAAAAATTTCAAATATAAAGAATAGTTTAAAGAATAGTAGAATGAATACCTCCATCCACCTAAATTCAACACTTGTTAACATTTTGCCACATTTCAACACTCTCATTATCTCTCTCTTTGTTTCTTTCTCTCCCTCTTTCTTTCTTTCTCTCCCTCCTTCTCTCCTTTCTACCCTCTCTCCTCAATTTCCTTCTCTCTCTCTTCCATTTCTCTTGTCTCTCTCCCCTATATGTAAAATACATATATATAATTTTTCGTTGAACCATTTAAAAGTTGGTTGCAGACATTATGACACTTGCATCTTTTCAGAATATGGAAATTCTCCTAACTTAAAAACCATACTTAAGAAATGAATAGCAATTCCATAAAACAATCTATTCTGTATTGAAATGTCCCCATTGACTCTAAAATACCTTTTATAGCTATTTTTATTTTTTCCCAATCCAAGGTAGACTCAAGTTCATGCATGGCAAGGATACATTCCCCCCCCCCACCAGATAATCTTTGGGAGAACTAAAATAATTTTAAGATTAAACTGTAAGTGAGGTGATATTTTGCTCTCAGATTTTGAACCAATTATACATTTGTAGCTTGATTTTTATAATACTATGTGACCTTTGACAATATACCAAAATTTTACTATTTTTCATAACATCTTTAGACTGAGCACAAAATTACCCAGCAGAAGGGTGACGCATATGGAGCCGATCACAGAACAGTGGCTTAATAGAGTTAGTCGTGTGACCTGCCAGAAGTTGACCTCATTTCAGGATTCCATTGGAGCAAGATACATCCAATTCCACATAGAATATGAAAAACATGCTAACATTCATGGTAGGTCTCATTTTGACTTTGGTTCAAATAATCAAGGATAATGATTTTATACTTTTCCAAATAGTATTTCTACTGTGACTAATATATGCAAAAAAAAAAAAAAAAAAACAAACCCAAACCAAAACCCACCCTGTTAAATGTGAGGCTGTAATTGCATTTATTTTGCAATTAATTTTGCTGCAATGCCTGGGTACCATTCTTCCAGGGATATCATGAAAGGACCTATGTCACCTTCCACTTTCCTAGTCTTCTCAGTTGCCTTTGCACCCCATTCCCACACCTCTGCCTTCTAGCATGATGGCCATGAGGAGCACATTAGTGTCAACATTTGAATTCTCTTTGTGAGAAAGCCATTTTCATCTTCCAAGTTCATTTTTGCCCTTCCAAACTGTCTTGCATGCTCTTCTTTCATGACCATGGGTGTGGTGTAATTTCACCTTCTTGTCAATGTACATAGTCCTTGATCTTTATTTCTGTTAGGGCCCATTACATCTTCTCCAGTTGTGTCCGCAGCCTTTATCATGCTGTTTCCTGCTGTCATCTTCCACATTGCCTAGTAAGGAATGAATTCACTGAATACTTGCTCTGAGCTGCTCTGTGCTGGGAGCTTGCACGTGTATTCTTATTTAATTCTGACAACAGTCCTGTGTGACAGGTATTATTTTCCCCAGTTTATAGGTAAAGAAACAGAGGAGTGGAACGGTGAAGTGGTTTGTTGAAGATTGTACAGCTGATTAATGGTGCAGATCTCTCTGATCTGACCAAATTCCACATTTCTTACATCATAGAAATTTGCTAGACCAGGGCCTTACCTATAATTGGTGCTCAGAATAATTGATGGAATTAACTGACAGATAAATTTTCCCTTGACTTTTTTTTCTGATTGCTTTACTCTGACCCATGGCCAATAAAGCAACTCTCTCTCCAAATCTCAAGAGAGGCAGCAAAGGAGACAGGCCCGGCAGGCACTGCTGTTTTGTGTTTTTCATCAGAAACCGTGACTTATTTTTAGGACACTGACAACAAGAATTGTAGTGCTCTTTCTGCCTGCTCTAGGTGCCAGGCCTCTGGCAGCCAAACAAGTCTGTTCAATAAGGATGGTTTTGGACTCAGGCTTCTAATTCTCTGAATTCATCATTGAACCAAGTAGTATTTCCTTTATCGCTGGCAGTCTACTTTCATATACGTTATCTCTTTTGACCTGCACAGCAGCCCACAATAAGGGAGTCAAAAGAGTAGCTGATTAAGCTACTTTGTGTTTGTAAATTGTTCACAAATTCACCAAAAGTTTGCGTCTGTCTGCCATTGTGAGATCATGATTGCCTTATACTTTGCATGCTTATAGGAGAAAATTAATAACTTGAAGTTATATACGGCAATTGTACCAAAAAACCAATTTTTTGATTTTTCTTTTTTCCTAGTAACTAGAATACTGCTTTGGCCAATTCTTGGATTTCTTTTTTCCTTTTCACTTGCCAAAGATCTGCCTTCACCACCCATCTAGGCAACCACTCAGACTCTTAAATATCTTGACCATCTTCCAACTGAACCTGTGTCTGCATCCAACATCCTAATGCAGTCTTGAATCTCTCAACGTCATTTCTCATGTTCCTGAGAAATGCATTGTTAGGCAATTTTGTCATCGTATGAACATCATAGGGTGTATGTAACACAAACCTAGGTGGTATAGCCTGCTGCACACCTAGGCTATGTGGTATAGCCTATTGCTGTTAGGCTACAAATCTGTACAACATGTTACTTTACTGAACACTGTAGGCAATTGTCACATGGTAAGTATTAATATTTGTGTATCTAAACTAGAAAAGGTACAGTAAAAATTGGTATTATGATCTTATGGGACCACCGTCATGGTGTTGACGGAAACACCGTTTCTGAGGTACGTGACTGTATCTTTAAAGAGTAGGCCTGATGCCTCTTTCCTAAACTCCATACTCTCCCTGGACTTCGCCCCATCAGCCACTGAAGTTTTTCAGTGTTTACCTGATTTTCAGAGCCAATGGTTTCTGCTCATGCTCTATCCTGTTTGACTATTCCACAGCATTTGACATTTTTGATCACCCCTTGATACTTAAAACTCTCTTTGGTTTCTGAAATACAACTGTCCAGTGTTCCTTTTTGACCATTCTTATTTTTTCCAAAAATTCCTTCACAACTCTTTTGCTTCTCCCTAGGTGCCAGAGACCTAGAGCAGTACCTGGGAATAAATGTTGATACTTTCCAGGGTTTTATCCTAGGATCGAGTCTCAATTGATACTCTTTTCTTGAGAATACTAATTCATATTCGTTATGTCAGTTAACACATATATTCTGAGATACCTGAATGTATCTATATCTGTCATCTACATCTGTATATCTCAGACTCTTAACATTTTTAATTGACCATTTGTTCATCATTCATTTAATCAAAAGGACTTTGGTCACTGATATATCTGCTAGGATGCAGTAGTAGATAAGATAGACATAGTTTTGCCTTTCACAGATCTTAGTGGGAAGAAATAGTGAAGGAGATAGACATAACAAATGCTACAAAAAAAACAGCTAAGAAGTATCTGCTAGTGATAAGTACTAAAGAGAAAATAAAGCAGAATGACAGGGTAGAGAGTGCCTGGGACCATTTTAATTGAAGGTTAGAGGGAGCCTCTTTGAGGAGACGGTATTTAAGCTGAGACTTGAATTGCAAGAAGGAGCTAGCCAGGCAAAGATTAGAGGGAAGAATGTTCCAGTTTTAAGGGACAGTTAGTACAAAACTCTTGAGGCAGAAATGACTTGGTGTGTTTGAGATACAGAACCTGGGCCCCTATGGCTAGAGTATAGTGAGCTAGGAGGAGACAGTACGGGTGAGGTTGCTGATGTAGGCAGGGGCCAGATCAATTCAAGAAGATGTCGTATTGTGGAGTTTTATGGAATTTGACATTGCTGTCATATTTTGACTATAGTTTGCAAAAGTATCAGTCTACAGTGAATTGAGAAAAAACAACCCTGGTCCTTTATCACAGATATTTTGGGAAACACCATTCTAGTAGATGCTTTCATTAAGACAAAAGGGCTTCTAAAAATTGTAAGAGCATGGTCCCACATGGGCCTGATATGTCCCAAATGCCAGACAGTAAGTCTAGAGAGAGAAGTGTCTATCTTGAAAAGTATTGTGGGCATGGCCTTTTGGCACATGGAGTTGGCCGTAATCAAATACATATGAAACTCACAAAGTTTTTGGGAGGTTTGTACCGGTAAAATCATATCAACAGTCTGTGAAATAAAAGAGACTTAGACTGTTAGAGATGTGTCCCCAGCATTCCACAAGCAGGATGCTCAGCTGCTCAAAAGGATGTATTCTCCAGTAACCTCCTCAAAATTTCCTGAGGAGGATATGGAAAAGGATGGACTATCTGAAGGTCAGAATCAAGTGCGGTAGAAAACAGTAGACTAAGAAAGCACTTCCAGAACAGAGCCTAATTGAAGAATATTCTCAATGTTCCAGATAAGTAAACCTGACAGTTTCCAAATGAGATTTCAGAATTTCTATTGTCCAGTGATTGCTATGTGCTTTCTATTCTTCCTCTTTCAAAATGGGAATAGTTATGTAGTTCCTCTATTGTATATGGGGTGTGTGAAAAAGAAAACTTGTCTTTGTAATTCACAGGTCTTAAGAGCAAGAGAAACTGCAACTGGGTCTGAGTTGGTTTTGAAAATCTTCATTTTTGAGCCAGATGTTGTAATTCTGATGAAAGTTTCAAGGGTCTTGGATGTGGGGGAATGTATTTTGTAGGTGCAAATGGCATAAAATATATAAAAAAGAGATTGGCCTATAGTAGATAACTATTATAAGCATTCAAAAATGCCCACTCCATTTCCACCACTGCCATGGGAGAAGTGTACGTCCCCATCTCTTGAGTTTGGGCTCAGCATGCCTGGTTTTGGCGAATGAGATGTTAGCTGATGTGACACAAAAAAAAGGTTTGAAATGCCCTTGTGTGTCTCTGTTGTTGTGATGAGAAGCACTTCCTCTGGGTAGCGAGCAGCTGCTCCTTCATCCTGGGCATAGGCCATAGCCCAAGTAGTCCATTGGAGATACTCATCTTGGAGCTTTTTATCACCTTATTTTTCATGTAAAAATTATGATAATAAACTCCATAATATTTTTATAATAAAATCCCTAAGAAAACTATCAAAATGTGCAATTATAAAGAAGATTAAAATATGAATTTATTATCTGCCAACAGTAAGATGAACCTTGACCTAAGTGCAGAAAGCTCCTCGAGATATTAGCTAAATATGTGTTGTATAGTTTTATTGAGGTATAATTGGCATAAAATTAACTGTAAATATTAACTATACAAGTTGATAAATTTTGAGATATGTGTAAACCTGTGAAAAATCATCACAATCAAGCTAATGTGTCAATTATCCTCATCCTGCTTGTGATCCCTCCTTTCAACCTTCCCCGCCCGAGCGTCATGCTTACACAATCAGTGACCACTTTTTTGTGACTATAGATTAGTTTATTTCTCTAGAATTTATACAAATGGAATCATAGAGTGCTACTTTTTTCTAGCTTCTTTCACTCGGTGTAATTATATTGACATCCATCCACTTTATTGTATGTTTCAGAAGGTCATTGTTTTTATTGCCAAGTAGCATTTTATTGTATAGATATATCACAATTTGTCCATTTACCTGTTGATGGACATTTGAATTGTTTCCAGTTTTGGTCTGTTACAAGTAAAGCTGCTATGAATATTCCTGTACAAGTCTTTGTATATGCTCCTTTTCTTTCAGGTAAATAACTTAGAAGTAAAGTTTCTGGATAATGTGTTAGGTAATGTTTAGTTTTTTAAGAAACTGTCAATCTGTTTTCTGAAGTGGGTATACCATTTTACATTCTCTTTTTTATAATATATGTTATAGTACCAGTTTTATTATGTAAGAACAACACATAAATCATGAGTTAAAAACGATGGATGCAAGTTATAATGACTTTAGTAGGACTTTAAATTCTTATTTCTTCTGTTTTTTAAAATTTTTTTATTTCATGAAATTATGGGGGTACAAACATTTTGGTTACATGTTATGACTTTGTCACATCCCAACCGTCATTTGAGACGTGGCCTTTCCCTCCCACAACGCTCACCGCGTCTATTAGTTGTGAGTTTACCCACCCCCAATCCCCCATCCCTGAAGAATATTACTACTGTATGAGCACCTTAGTGTTGATCAGTCAGTGCCAGTGTGAGTACATGTGGTGCCTATTCTTCCATTCTTGTGATACCTCACTTCGGAGGATAGGCTCAAGCTCTATCCAGGAAAATATAAAAGGTGCTAGATCAGCATCATTTCTTATAGTTGAGTAGTATTCCATTGTATACATATACCATATTTTATTAATCCACTCATGGATTGATGGGCACTTGGGTTGTTTCCACATCCTTGCTATAGTGAATTGTGCTGCCATAAAGATTCGAGTGCAGATGTCTTTATTATAGAGTGACTTTTGTTCCTTTGGGTAGATGCCTAGTAATGGTATTGCTGGATCAAATGGTAGTTCCACTTGTAGCTCTTTGAGGTATCTCCAAATTCTTTTCCACAAACGTTGCACTAATTTGCAGTCCCACAAGTGTGAGAGTGTTCCTCTCTCTCCACATCCTCACCAGCATTTGTTGTTTTGGGATTTTTCGATAAAGGCCAATCTTATTGGAGTTAGGTGATATCTCATTGTGGTTTGGATTTGCTTTTCCCTAATGACTAGAGATGTTGAGTGTTTTTTTTATATGTTTGCTGGCCATTATTCTGTCTTCTTTTGAAAAGTTTCTGTTCATATCCTTTGCCCATTTGTTGATTTTTTCTTATTGATCTTTTTGAGTTCTAGATAGATTCTTGTTATCAGCCCTTTATCAGATGTGTAGAGAGCAAATATTTTCTCCCATTCTGTGGGTTGTCTATTTGTTCTAATGATAGTTTCCTTGGCTGTACAAAAGCTTTTTAATTTGATCAGGTCCCATTTATTTATTTTTGCAGTTGCTGTGATTGCTTTGGGGGTCTTCTTCATAAATTCTCTGCCTAGGCCAATGTCTGAAAGAGTCTTCCCTACATTTTTTTCTAGGATTCTTAAGGTTTCATGCCTTAGGTTTAAGTCTGTTATCCATCTAGAGTTGATTTTTGTAAGAGGTGAGAGATGGGGATCCAGTTTCAATCTTCTGCATGTAGCTATCCAGTTTTCCCAGCACCATTTATTGAAAAGGGATTCTTTTCCCCAGTATATATTTTTGTCTGCTTTGTCAAAGATTAGATGACAATATGAGGATGGTTTCATCTCTGGATTCTCAGTCCTGTTCCAAAGGTCGATGTCTCTATTCTTGTGCCAGTACCATGCTCTTTTGGTTACTATAGCCTTTCTTGGCAGCTGTGTATAAGAATTTCCACATTCTTTCCAACATTTGGCATGATCTTTTAAATTTTAGCCATTCTAATAGGCATGTAATAGTGTCTCATTGTGATTTGAATTTTAATTTCCCTAATGACTAATGTGTTGAACATTTTTCATCAGCTTATTTTCTATTCATATGTATTTCCTTAAGGAAATGTTCAAATCCTTTGTCCATTTTAAAAATTGAGTTGTTTATATTCTTATTATCAAGTTTGGAGAGTTATTTATTCTGGATGTAGATCTTTCATTATATAATTTCTAAAACATATTCTCCTAGTCTGTGGCTTTTCTTTTCATTGTCTTGACCGCATCTTTTGAAGAGAAGATCTTAATTTTGATGAAGTCCAGTTTATCCATTTTTTCAATGGATAATGCTTTTGGTGTCTTATCTAAGAAATCTTTGCATATGCTAAAGTCACAAAGATTTTTCCCCCCTATATTTTCTTGTATAAGTATTATAGTTTAATGTTTTATATTTAGGTTTATAATCCATAAAATAGTTAATCTCTTATATGCTATGAAGTATGGGTAAGTATGTATTAAAGTTCTTGTTTTTGAATGTAGGTATCCAATTGTTCTGTTAACATTTATTGAAAAGACCACTGCATTGCTCTTGCATCTTTGCAAAAAATCAATTGTTCGTATAGGTGTAGGTCTATTTCTGGAGTCTCTATTCTGTTCCATTGATCTATTTGTCTGTCTTTATACTATCTTGATTATTATTGTAGTAAGTCTTGAAATTAAGTCATGTCAGTTCTCCAATTTTCTTCTTTTTCAAAACTGTTTTGGCTATTATATATATTTTGTGTTTCTGTATGAAATAAGAATAAGCTTGTCAATTTCTGTAAAAAAAGCCTTCTCAAATTTTTCGATTAAGATTGAGTTAAATCTACATATTGCTTTTGGAAAAATTGACATCTTAACAATATTGAGTATTCCAATCCATGAATACAGCTTAACTATTTATCTAAATCTTCTTTAATCTCTCTGAGCAATATTTTTGGTATTCAGTGAAAAGATTTAGCATAACTTTTGTCAGATTTATTCTTTAATATTTCATATTTTAATGACATTGTCAATGGTAGGTTTTTTAGTTTTAATTTCTCATTCTTTTGTTAGTACAGGCATGCCTTGGAGATATTGCAGGTTCAGTTCCAGAACACAGCAATAAATCAGATAATGTAATAAAATGAGTCAAAGAAATTCTTTAGTTTCCCAGTGCATAGAAAAGTTATGTTTACATTATACTGTATTCTATTAATTGTGCAATAGCATTATGTTTAAAAAACAATGTACATAGATTAATTTAAAGATATTTTATTGCTAAAAAATGCTGACACAGGGACATGAAGTGAACACACACCGTTGGAAAAATGGTGCTGAGAAACTTGCTTGACGCAGGGTTGCCCCAAACCTTTAATTTGTAAAAAAATGCATTATCTGTGAAGCACAACATAGCAAAGTGCAATAAAACAAGATATGCTTGTATATATAAAGGCAATTGATTTTTGTATATTGAACTTGTATCTTTACAACCTTGCTAAATTCATGTATTAGTTCTAACAGCCTTTTTGTAGATTCCATTTCACATAGACAACCGCCTTGCATGCGAATAAAGACAGTTTTGCCTTTTTCTTTCCAATCTGGATCCTTTCTCCCTTCTTCTTACCTTCCCTCCCTCTCTCCCTTCATCCTTCCCTTTCTTTTTTCTCCCACTGGCGAAAACCTCCAGTACAATATTGAATAGAAGTGGTGAAAGAAAACATCGTTTGTTATTCCTATATTAAGGAATAAATATCCAGTATTTTACCATTAAATATAATATAAGCTGTATGTTTTTTGTGGATGCCCTTATCCAGGCTGAGGAAATGTACTTTTATTCCTAGTTTTCTGAGTTTTTAAATAATCAGAAATGGATGCTTTGTTAAATGCTATATATACATATACACACACACATACATACATACACATATTTAGTTTGTCAATATGGTGAATTTTATTGATTATTTCTTTTTTATTTCATAATATTATGGGGGTAAAAACATTTTGGTTATGTGTAATGTCTTTGCCTCACCCAAGCCAGGGCTAGAAGTGTGCCCTTCACCCATACAGTGCACTCCGTTTCCATCAGTTGTGAGTTTACCCTGCCCCCCACCTGACTGGCCCCAATGAATATTACTACCATGTGAGCACCTTAGTGTTGATCAGTTAGTACCAATTTGATGGTGAGTGCATGTGGTGTTTATTTTTCCATTCTTGTGATACCTCACTTTGAAGGATGGACTCAAGCTCTGTCCAGGATAATATAAGAGGTGCTAGATCACCATCGTTGTTTGTAGTTGAGTAGTATGCCATGGTATACATATACCATATTTTATTAATCCACTCACGTATTAATGGGCAGTTGGGTTGTTTCCACAACTTTGCAATTGTGAATTGTGCTGCCATTTGGTTAATTTTTAAATGCATGACCAACCACACATTCCTGTGATAAACTCCGTTATGATATATTATTGTTATTATATATTGTTGAACTCTATTTGCTAAATTTGTTTAGGATTTTTGTATCTCATTTTGTAGTTTTCTGTTTTGGTAATGTTTTTGTTGGTTCTGATAACAAGATAATGTTGGCCTTATATAATGAGTTTGGAAGTATTCCTTTTTTATATTCTGGAAGAATTTGTGTAGAATTCTTTCTTAAAAGTTTGGTAAAGTTAATCATCCCACACATCTTTTTGGAAGATTTTGAGCTACAGATTGAATTTAATTAAAAGAGCTATTCAGGTTATTTATTTCTTCTTTTAATCTTTTTGTTTTCATACAACTTTTTAACTGAGATATTCGCATAGTATGAAATTTACCTTTTTAAGCATGCAATTCAGTGGATTTTAGTATATACACAAAGTTGTACAATAGTCATCACTGTTCCAAAAATATTCCAGAATATTTTCATTACCCCCAAAAGAAACCCCACACCCATTAGCAGGCAGTCCACATTATCACTTGGAGACCACTAATCTACTTTCTGTCTCTACGGATTTACCTATTGTGAAGAGTTCATATAAAAAAAAATCACACAATATGTGGCATTTTTGTGTTTGGATTCTTTCACTTAGCATAATATTTTCAAGGTTTATCCATATTGCAGTATATATCCATACTTCATTCATTTTATGGTTGAATAGTGTTTCATTGTGTTGATATACCACATTTTGTTTAGCCGTTTATCAACTGATGTACATTTGGGCTGTTTCTTCTTTTTGGCCTACTGGTCTCAAAGGCTCTGTTAAATTTTCTTCATTCTTTTTTCTTTCTGTTCCTTAGATAATCTCAGTTGATCCAGCTTCAAGTTCACTGATTCTTCTGTCTGTTCAAATAGACCATTGCGCTCCTCTGATGAATTTTTCATTTCCATTATTGTACTTTTCAACTATGGAATTTATATTAGGTTCTTTTATAAAAAATAATTTCTTCCTCTTTATTAATATTCTCTCTTTGGTGAGACATTGTTTTTGTACTTCTCTTAGTTTTCAAACATGATTTCATTTAGTTCTGTGAACATCTTTAATATAGCTGATCTAAAGTCTTTGTCTAGTAAGTCCATCATCTCGACAGGGGCAGTTTCTACTCACTGCTTTCCCTCCAGCCTACTAGGTATGGGTCATACATTCTTGTTTCTATGAATGTCTTATAATTTTTTTGTTGAAAACTATACATTTTAAATGATATAATGTAGTAATTTTAGAAATCAGATTCCCACTCGCCCCTCACCAGGGCTGGCTTATTATTATTACCATTTATTTAGTGGTCTTTATGAACTAATTCTGTAAACTAATTCTATTCTTTGTCACGTGTGGCCACTGAAATATCTCCTCAGGTTAATGGTCAGCTAATGATTGAAATATAATTTCGTTAAATGCCTGGAACCAATAAATCTGTTCTTACTGAGGGATACTTGTGCATTTTAGGGCATGCTTTCGACACTTAACCAGGCAATTTGCAGTTTTGCTTTAGCCTTTACTTCCTGTTGTGTAGAGTCTCAAGGTCAGCCAGAGATGAGAGCTTATGGCCTCTAGGGTTTTTCCTGAGCATGCACACATCCTTGAGCATGTGCCCAGCTTTACGCATGTGCATGACCTTCTAGATTCTCTGGGACATGTCGGAACTTTTCCAAACCCCCTGTGTTAGTTTTCTAGGGCTGCTATAGCAAAATATCACAGACTGAGTGGCTTAAACAACAGAAATTTATTTTCTCATAGTTCTGGAGACTGGAAGTTCAAGATTAAGGTGTTGGCAGGTTTGGTTTTTCCTGAGGGCTCTCTTCTTGGCTTACAGATGACTGCCATCTCAGTATGTTCTCACATGGCCTTTTTCTCTGTGTGTGCACACCCCTGGTGTCTCTTTTTCTTATACAGACACCAGTCATATTGGATCAAAGTCCTTACTATTATGACATCATTTAAACTTACTTACTTCTGTGAGGTACCTATCTCCAAACACAGTCACGTTCTAAGGTACTGGGGTTTGTTTAGGACTTGAATATAAGAATATGGGGAAAACACAATCAGTCTATAACACTCCCTGTGGATATATCATTCCCCAGCTTTTCCTTTTAAGCTTTTTGGTTAGCATATTGTTTGTCCCAACTGTAATCTACTGTGTCAGGCAGCCATGATGTCAAACAATTGCTGCTATTTTTTTTTTTTTGACAAACGCCCTGGAGAAAAAGCTGTTTGCAGTAGGTGAGCTCTGAGTCAGGTCAAATAAAGGCAATCCTTGTGAATGAGGTCTTCCAGGCAACCACCAAACAGGTAAAATAATGACAATTCTTTGGGAGTAGGGGTTCAGAGGATCTCCAAACCTATTCTGTCCCCTCAAATAACTTTGTGATTGTAGGCTGTTAGTCCTCAAGACTACTGCAAAACTGAAGAAATGTGGAGGGAAATAGAGCAAGTTTAAATGCTGCAGACCTCACTGTTCTTACTGATTTTCCGGCATTCCTCTTGAATAAATACTCTAAAGGTTGCTGTAAGCAATTTCAGAGTTTTGAGAAATGTTGATTCTGAAATATTAATTGTTTTGCTAGTATTCTTGTTGCTTTTATGAAGGAGTTTTTAGAAGTTCTTTCTCCTCCATTCCCACTGACAGCCTATATTTTTTTTGAGTGAGCTTTTGTAGTTCGTGTCATTCAAGGAATGCATCCATTTCAAGCATGTTGAAGAATTATTGGCATAAAATTGTACCTAAAAGGATAATTCCTTTATTATCTTTATAATATTTGTAGAATTAGTAGTGATTTCACCTCTTTCATTCCTGTCTTTTTTCTTGTTATTACTGTTCTGTGTGGCTAGAGGTTTATCAATTTTTAAAAATATTCTCAAAGAAGCAGCTTTTGGCATTACTGATTTTCTCTATTCTTTTTTTGTTTTATGTATCATTGATTTGTGCTCTAATTTTTATTATTTCCTTTCTTCCACTTAATTTAGGTTTAATTTGATCTTCTTCTAGTTTCTTGAGTTAGAAGCTGAGACTTTTCTTCTTTTCTAGTATAGGTGATCATTGCTTTAAATTTTCCCCTGTGTACTCATTTAGCAGCATCCATAAATTTAGATATGTTGTATTTTCATTTATATTTAGTTTAAAATACTTTCTAATGTCTTTCTTAATTTTTTTCTTTGACCCATGGGTTACTTAGAAATAAATTATTAGTTTCAAAATGTTTGAGAATTTTCTGGACATTTTCCTGTTATTGATTTATAATTTAATTTCATTATTGTTAGAGAACATTCTTTACTTGATTCAAATACTTTTATATTTTATTAGATTTGTTTATTATGTTTATTATGGCCCTGAATATGGTTTATCTTGGTTTTGATTGCACTTGCAAAAGTGTATATTTGGCTATTGTTGAGTGGAGTGTTTTATGAATGTCAGTTAGGTCAAGTTGTTTGATAGTGTTGTTCATATCTTCTATACCCTTATTGATTTTTCTGTCTACTTGTTCTGTCAATTATTGAGAGAAGGATTTTGAAATCTCTGAAAGTAACTGTGGGTTTGTCTATTTTTTATTACAGTCCTATCAGTTTTTGCTTCACATACTTGTTAGATGTGTAAATATTTAGAATTTGTATATCTTCTTGATCAATTGACTATTTTATGCTTTTTCATTAGCATATTGTTTACTTCAACTGTAATCTACTATGGACCCTCTTTATCCTTGGTAATATTTTTTGTTCTGAAATTTACTTTGTTTGATATTAAAATAGCCACACTAACTTCATTTTGATTACAGTTATTATGGTATATCATTTTCCATGGTTTTACTTTTAACTCATTTGTGTCTTTATATTTGAAGTTTGTTTCTTACAGGCAGCATATAGTTGGGTTTTACCTTTTAAAAAATCTAATTTGACAATCTCTGCTCTTAATTGGGGTTTAGACTATTTACATTTAATGTAATTACTGATATGATTAAGCTTATATCTATCTTTGGGTGTTTATTTTCTATCTGTCCCATGTGTTCTTTGTTCCCTTTTCCCTTTTTAACTGCTTTCTTTTGGATTAAAGGAATATTTTTACATAGAGGTTGTACTAGTTTGCAGTCTCACCAACAGTGTATAATTCAATTTTTTTCTCCTTTGTTGGCTTATTAGCTATTGTTCTTTGGTATATTCTTTAGTGGTTACTTGAGAGTTTATACTATATATCTTTTAATTATCACAATCTTTAAGTGATATTATATTACTTCACATATACTATAAGGATCTTACAGTAGTATAATTTTATTTCTCCCTTCCCAACCTTTGCACTATTGTTGTTATGCATTTTACTTTTGCAAATGTTATAAACTCTTTGTTGAATTATTTTTTTAACAAGCAATAATCTTTTAAAAGAGATTTGAATAATATAAATAAAATCTTATATATTTACCCATGTAATTGCTATTTCTGTTACTCTTCATTACTTTATATAAACCCATATTTCCATGTGAGTATGTTGGTGGTGAATTCTTTCAGTTTTAGAATGTCTGAAAAAGTCTTCTATTTTACATTAATTTTTGAAAGATATTTTCACAGGGTATGGAATTCTATGCTAACAGTTTTTCTTTTTCAGTACTTTAAAGACGTTGCTCCATTATCTTGTTCCAATATGGTTTCAGATGAGAAATCTACTGTTATTCTTATCCTTGTTTCTTTGTATGTAATGTGTCCTTTATCTTGGTTGCTTTTATATAATTTTCTCTCTATTGCTGGTTTTGAGCAATTTGATTAGGATATGCTTTGTTTTTCTTATGTTTCTTATTTTTGGAGTTTGTTAACCTTCTTGGATCTGTGCACTGTTTTTTATCAAATTTGTAACATTTTCTACCATTAGTTCTTGACATATTTTTTATGCCCTTGAATTTGGGGACCTAGATTATACATATGTTAGGCTTATTGTGATTGTCCCACAGCTCTGTGATGCTGTGTTCATTTTTAAAATTTTCATTTTCTATCTGTGTTTCATTCTGAACTGTTTTACTTCTGTCTTCAACTTCTTTAATCTCTTCTTCTACAATGTCTAATCTATCATTATTCCTATTCAATGTATTTTTCACCTCAGACATTGTAATTTTCAGTTTTAGAGGTTTCAATTTTGGGTCTTTGAAATTATCTTCCATGTCTTTTACTATTTTTGAACTTATAGAATCAGGATCAGCTATGTAATTTGTGGAGTCCAGTTTAAAATGAAAATGCTAGCCCCTTGTTCAAAAATTATTAAAAATTTCAGGATTGTGACAGCAGATCATTAAACCAAGGGTGGGGTCTTTCTAAGCATGCAGTTCTCGGGGACTGCACAGTTCTGATGCTTATGAAGTTGGCCCTGTATGGAGGATAGTTATTATAACTAATTTAATGTCCTTCTCTGAAAATTCTAATATCTGTGCCAGTTATGGGTTAGTTTCAACTAACTGATTTTCTTTTCATTTGCATATCTGGCAATATTTGATTGAGTGTGAGACATTGTGAATTTTATGTTATTGGGTGCTGGACATTTTTGTATTCCTGTAAATGTTTTTGAGTTTTAACTGGGATACAGTTAATTTACTTGGAAACATTTGATCCTTTTGCTTCTTGCCTTTAGAATTTGTTTGGTGGGAACATGGATCCCACTTGTCAATGGAAGAGTAGCAATAGGAATGTCAGGGGCTATGAGGATACACAGATAAAGAAGACAGCCTCTGCTTTAATAATACAGTGGAATAAATAAGACAAGCATAAGTAAAACATAAGGCAGAATATGACAAATGGTACAAAGAAAATCCAATGGGCTGTCAAAGAGAAAGGAATCACTGGTGGGATTAGTGAAGAAGGGACATTAGATAATGGCCTTGAAGGATGAGCACAGTTTAATCAGGTGTGGTTGAGATGGGTAAAGGGGTTCTAGATGATGAGGACATGATCAGAAGTATTTTGGGGAAATAATATGCAGTCCAGTATGGCTAGAGTATGTATATTTATAAATATCAGAGAATTAAGATTCTAATATTTATCAGCCTATCTTTCAATGAGTACTGAGGCCAGACTTTAATATTCTCCCCATCTGGATCTTCATTACGAGCTATTTTCTGGTTAAAAATCTGGTTAAAAAGTCAGAGATTATATCATTATGGCTGAGAGTTAGAGCTCTGGGTTGAATTCAAATCCTGGCTTCATACTCATAAGCTGAATTCTGGTTAATTTCTCCATCAAAATTTCATTTTCTGTATCTACAAAGTGGATATTATTCAATGACACTCAGGGGTTTTGGAGGACAAATGAGATAATGAGGTCGAAGAGCCTGGCACATAGTAAGTAACTGTGCAGGTACACTTTCCTCAAGCTTGCACCTAATGTTTTTTAAAATAATATTTAGTAATAGCTGCACAGGAAAACTAATGAGATCTTGGCCTCAGATGAGTGTTGTTAGTTACCTGGTGCTAAACTCATGCTTTTGAAAATACCCGTGATAGATAGAGTGTTAAATCTGTTCCTGAGGCCTGATCGTAACTCAGCAAAATTTTGTCATTGCTACTATTCTCTGCTAAATACGTGATGCATATCAGTGGAAGAGGTCATAGGAACATCTGTTTGTGTGTCATTTTCATTTAATTTTTCATTGTCAAGTATCAGTTATTGTAGAAATTCATTAACTGAGATTATTTTCAATATTTTAAATCCCAGAGTTTAAAAGAAGCTGTATTTAAATCAAGTATGTAGAAGCTAGTGTTTCTGGTGATTCCTATTGCTGGATTATTTTTTACTTAATGAATTGTTTCTTATATTATATTGCCATTATTTTCCAAAATAGTCTCTAATATCAAATGTACTTATTAACTTGCTGGAAAGCTCTTAAGGACATACTCAGCCTTGTCTCCATGCTGGGCCTATGAGGCAGCCATGGGAGGAGGCCTTTGGTCTCCCTCCTCTGGGCAGGAGACAGGCCACCCACTGCGTCTGCACTGGCTTGGGTGGGCCACAGCTGGAAGAGCCCTGGGCTTCTCTCAGGAAATTGCCAGTTTTCCGAGGGATCTGTATCTGTTGTTTGGATTCAGCATCATTACTGTGAATTGATTTGTATTTGAAAGATCTAAAGAACTAACATATAATCCCCCTACCCTAAAATAGCTACTGATATTTGGGGGATATTTCCTTCTAATTTTTTTCCCTATTCATATCTTAAAATAATTAATTATGCTTTTGATTTCTAAACAATGTCAAGTCATTGTAGTAAAGTTGGAAAATAAAATCTCACATAATAAATAATACATATATGAAATATATATGTATCACTATACATATTAATTTATAATCTGATCTTTTCAATTTATATGTTATATCAATATTTTATGTCTATTTTACGAATTTAATGACAGTGAAAGCAAATATACACTTTTGTGTTTTGCTTTTTGCATCAAACCTCTCTGGGTAATCATCTTTCTTGGTTACTTCCTGCTCTTTGCAGGCATTACTAACACTGGTGATGCAATGGGATGGGTGTACTATAATATATGTATTTTCTCACTATTTGAAAATGTTGAAAATAATCTGAGTTAATGAATCTTTACAATAACTGATATTTGGCAATGAAAAATTAAATGAAAATGACACATAGATGTTCCTCTGACCTTTTCCACTGATTTACATTCTTTCTAACTTTATATGATTTTAAACAATAATGGGAGTCTCATTTTAACATAATAGTCTTTTCCATATTTTGGATTATTTTGTTAGGATACATTCCCAGAAGTAGAATCTCTGCACCAAAGATTATGTTCCTTTGAAGTGGCTATAAATGTTGCTAAATCAATTTCTGAAAGAGCTGTACTAATTTATATTTGTAGCAATAGTGTATGAGACAGCCAGTTTCACCACATCCTTAAAACATTTAAATAAAATTATTGTTAATTCAACAGTTCAGAAATGATATCTTCCAGTTTTAATCTATAATTCTTTGATGACTAAATTGACTAGTTTCAATAATTTTTAAGCAAGCTTTATATTTGCTTAAGCTAATTCTGTGTTCATTTTTTCTTAGATTTTGTCACTTTTCCTATTAAATTGTACAATTTTTTTATTATTTATTTCAAACTATCAAGAGGTACAAATGTTTTTCTTGTATAGTGCTTGTGTTGGGGCTTTTCATATGCCCATCACCAGAATAGTGTTCATCGTGCCTGATAGGTATGTTTTCACCTCTCTTTCCTCCCCTCCTTCCCCCTTCTTGATTTCCAGTTACCTTTACATCTCTTCGTGCCCTTAGGATAAATATCTCAATGTCATGCTCGTTCTAAGTGCTTTTATTTCAGTGCTTGTCCTATGTGCATTTTCTTGTACTTCATTTCTATTAAAAATAAATGTATTACAAATAATTTCAATTAAAGTATACAATAAACACTTGATTCCCTAATAAAAGCTGATAAGATTCTTTTTGGGAGGGTAATAGGTATAAAAGTTTAGATAATATTACATTGGCATGTATGCCTTTAATCTCTAGTTCCCTTTTCATATGAAAAGTATGAGAATTTCATAGTTGTTTGCTAATCTGTATTTTAATAGACAATTTTTATTTTTAAACAGAAACTACATATGTCAAATGTTAGGTTGACAAATTAATTGACCATAATTGTCAAAACTACTGGTTATTAATTTATTTTCAGTTTTTGTGTGTGAAAATGTAAACCTGCACAAGTGCCATGGTCAATTACAGCATATTTGATGTGACCTAATTAGCATTGTGAGGAACCAACACATGGAAAAGCAAATGGGGACACATGCTAGGGACAAAATTAGATGTGATGTGAATACTAATTTTGGCTTTATATTGTTTTATTCATTAAATACCCTTTTCTATTAAAGAAGAGAAAACAGAACCAGACAGTTATTGAATACTTATGTGGCAGGGACCGCGTAAGGAGTTTTGTGGACATTTATTTTATCCTTATAAGTCTGTGAAGGAGGCAAAGTATCCCCATTTTACAGAAAAGGATGCAGACTCAGTGAAGTGAACTGAACTGCCCAAAGCTGTATATCCTGCACGAAACAGCCAGGATTTCAATCCATCTTTCTGATGTCAAGGTAACCACTGTAAATTTTAAAAAAAATTTTAGTCTTATGGGATAATTATTAATAATTCCATCCCAAAATTTCTTTAAGAAGGAAGGGATTCTCACATGAGAGAAAACAGTTTTTAAGGACCCAAGAATTAGTAGATAAAATATTGTTCCTCATTCCTAGATGGGTATCATGAAAATAAATCACAGCTTTTTGAGTAAAGCTTTATATTCATCAGAAAGTCTGACGTTTTTCTCTGAGTGACAAGTTCTAACATAATACCAATACTGTACTTAGACAGAGCCAGATGTTTTCTTGGCAGATATGCCTGGTTCTGGGAGTTGCTGGGACTCCAGAGTTAACTTGTCTGTCCAAATCCCAGGAAGAAAGAACCACCTAAATACATAGGAGGCTTTATGTATCTGACGAATTTTGGAGGGGACACAAACTGCAGCAGAGGTTAAGAGCTGCTTTTTTTTTTTTTTTTTTGGTTGTTGTTTTTTACTTTTTATAGAAGGAGGGGATTGTGGCCAGAGCTTAAATACAAAAGGACAGCAATTCTGACTCCACGGCTTAGAGGATGGAAGAATAAGAACCCCTCGGATATGGTACCTTAGATATGAAGAGCGGAAATTTATTTCTTACAGTTTGGGAGGCTGGGAAGTTCAAGAGGAAGGCAGATTCCCTGTCTGATGAGGGCCTGCTTTCTGGTTTATAGATGGCACTTTCTTGTTGTGTCCTCACATGGCTGAAGGGGAAAGGGGTCTCTCCTGGTTTTTTTAATGGGGGCACTAATTCCATTCATGAGGGCTCTGCTGCCATTACCTAATCATGTTCCAAAGGCACCACCTCCTAATACCATCACTGTGGGGTTTGGATTTCAAAATATAAATTTGGGGGCACCACAAACATTCAGACCATAGTAGAACCAGACCCCTTCTCAAAAGCCCTAATGTGGGAATGTGATGGGTGCTGCTTCAGCCCAGACGCCAGCACGGAAAAGAGGAGGAGCAGGAGCCAGGAGCTGAATGGGAGTGGAAGAAACTTAAGAGTTGGAGTTTAAATTGGAAGAGACTGGGTGACTTTGAATGGCCAGTATAAGTTTTTCTGCTGTAAGGTGAAAATGGGGAGTCGAGAACTGAGTTAATTTAATTATAGTGGTATAAAGAAAGTTACCTTGTGTTTACCCATCTTTTCTGCTTTAAAAGCATACAGTTTATATAATCTATAAGCATAAAATACATACGAGTATTATGCATATCTAATAGAAGATAGTCTTCCTTTTTTAAAATAGCAAATACACTTTAAAATTTTTTCTTATCAGTATTCTACTTAAATATTAACTAGTTCAGACAATTACTTTAATATTCATAATAGATCAATGCATATATATCATGCACCACACATTGCTGACGGTGCTGTTTTTATGAAGCAGTTATTATATGCACATCACCATGTAAATACGAAAAATGAAATAAATGGTCCTTGATTTCAGGAAGCTTATGACCAAGAGGATAGACAGTAAATAAGTGTTAAAAAAGAGTTGCTCATAATAGGAATTCAGAGGATGGAGAAAGTTTCATGAGTTTGGCTGTTCAGGGAAACAACAGGGAACGGGGGACTTGAGCTAAATGTGGAAGAGCAGGGAGGATCTGATGAGGAATGACAAACTGGCTTCAACCAGCATGGCAGCCTGGAAGTCTCTGTGGAGACACATTCTGGGCTGCGTCTGGTTTCAGGGAGGAGAGTGCTGTGGGGAACTAGTGGTGTCCTCTGTGGGCAGGTGGGAGGGACAGGGCGAGGGCATGCCTTGGCATCTGCCTTTGAGATGGCAGAGAGGCAGAGGTGAAGGGCGAGCATTCTAGGTAGGTGATATTGGAATGACAAAGGTGCTCAGACTGAAATATGCATGGTGCATTCTGGATCCAGCAGAGGATTTCACCTGGTGGAGTAGCGGATGACAAGTGAGCAGGGGTGGGTCAGGGCCAGACTGCAAGGAGCCTTTGAAAGCCAGACTAAGAAGCTGATCCATTATGTGCAGGTGATACAGAGCCATTGAGATTTTTTAAATAAAAAAAAAAAAATGACATGATCAAAATAGGGGCAGATGGGATGAATGGAATTTTGAGATCAGAAAAGAAGACCTCGAAGTAGTAAGAAGAACGCTTAACTTGAGGACCAAACAATAAACTTGAGTTCATTTTGTATGTCTTTGTGATCTCTCTCATTGAAGTGTTCAAAGTTCTTTAACACCAATTCACCAGCAGTCCAACTCATCCCTTTTAACTATTTGGAAACAAATTTCTGCACCTAACTAGCTAGTGACCATAAGCAAATAGCTTAATTTTTCCAGGGTTTTTAGGCTTCTCACTGGTAAATGAGCTAATAAAATATATTCTTTCAAAAGCCTCTTCCAGTGTTGATATTTTAGGCAGTACCATTGGTAACTGGTGACTTGGTTTTCTTCCTCATTTCTCCCTCATAAATAGTTCTCTCAAGAATAAATTTACTGACTATGAACAAAAAGAGATAGGTTTATTTAGTTATATGTGCTCACCTCAATTACCATTTGTGATTTGTATTAACTGAATCCTTATTTGGACCTAAATCTAAAATGGTAGTAAAGCTATTTGGTGGTAATGGTTTATGCAGATATATGTAATTATTACTAATTTCATAATTTCCAGGCAATTTGAGAAACAGGATTTATTAAATCCATGATCAATGTTCAAGCACAACTGCATTTCCTGGCACATGAAATGGAGACCAAATTGTTTCCCCTGCCTTCTGTACCCCATTTCCATACCTCTGTTACTAGAAAAGCAGAACCATTTATTTTGCAAAAGGTTTATCAGAGAACTAATTATAACATCAAGTGGGGTGGTGTTTAGAACAGGCTGAATGATAAATAATGAGAAAAAATAATCCAATAATTATTTAAAGTAGTGGGTGTTAGCATCTACTCTGATCTGATGATGGTGGTAGCTGGGAAAAGCTTCAAAGTAACAATACACATCCAGCCATTGATGATATTTTATTCTCCTATTCATAGTTTATTTCATTACAAAAGTCCAGTGGATTTAGTCTGTTTTTCAATTTCCCTGGCCACTTACTGGCGGGTATTGTGCACGGCTGTTTCACGTGTGCTGTGGAGCCCTCTGCACTATTATTCTGGTCAACAAAAGACAATTATTAAATTCTAAAAAAAGCTTTAGATGGAACGACCATGACAATAGGCATAGGTAATCAGAGGTATAATCACGTTCTGCTGGAAATCTGTGCCCATAGAATGAGCAGGAACCCAGTGCAGGCTTTGAAGTCCATTTTCATGTAAACATCAAATGGTGCCGTCAGGTTTTTTGCCACAGGTTTGAAGTGTAAATGTACATCATCAACTCAGGGTCAAGAAATGACTTGCGGTTCTCAGTTTTAGTGTGAATATATTTGCAAAATACATCATTTGCCACTTTTAGGGCCAAATCTATTAAGGATGTTGGAATATTATGCCTTTTTTTGTTCATATAATGGAAACACATGACGATATCCCTTGTGACAACGATGGGTTTAATATGTATTGAGTCATACGCTCAGAAAAACAGTCTGATAATAGGCTGGAGGTGGGGACAGGTGTTGGTCCTGTGTCCTACCATAAAATACTACAAAAGGCCTGTGTCCCTGTGTTTCTGAGGAAACACATTTTAGAAGCAGCCGTGCTGTGGTACTGTTAGTCTGGGACGACTACATTGAGTGAGAAGGTGGGGCTATGAGGGACTCTCAGGTAATTCAAAGGTGACTGTTTCATACTGAAAGGTAACAATGGCAGATTCTAGACTGTGCTATTGTTGCTGGGAGTTACACTAGGCTTTGTCAAGTTTACAGTGAAGAATGCTATCAACCTTAACTGTCTCAAAATATTTCCTTTTACCAGCCTGGCATAGAGCTTTTTTTTAATCTCCACTGTTCGAGTCATTTCTTCAAGGCAGAGTTTCTCAGCCTTGCCACTGCTGATGATCTGGGCCAGGCTCTTCTTTGTTCTGGGGAGCTGTTCTGTGCATTGTAGCATGTTTAGCAGCACCCTTGGCCTCTACCCACTAGATGCAGTAGCATCTTCCCATCCCCCATTTGCGAACAACCAAAAATGTCTCCAGACATTGTTAAACGTCTCCTAGGAACAAAATCACCCTGGTGGAGAACCACTGCTTTAAGAGAATCTTAGGCACTCTGAAGAGTCCCTGTTAAAATGCAAAGTTGTTATCTTGTAAACACAACTCCAGGAACACCTTAGCATCCATTAGCTGCCTGATTTTCTAGCATACAAGCAGGGCCAGGAATGGAATGTGAATCAAAGAGATGAATTGAATTAGGAGAGTCCAGGGTGTGGAGAAATGTCCAGGGTGAGAAAAGCGGTGATGGAATACTTTGTAAATTATACTTCAAAAAAGTGACTAAAAGTATAAAACTGTAAACGTCATACTGCTGACCATGCTCTTGCTTCCTGCTGAAGCTGTGTGTCAGGGAATCTTTGTGCAGCCTGGAAATTCCACGAGGGTGCCAGAGCAGGAGAAGTGAGATGGCAAAGTTGGGGAGAATAACATGGCAGGAGGTGAGGCGCCATTCAGCTTGCCAAGGGGCACCGAAGCACTGTAAGCCCTGCACAGGGGGCAAACCAATGTCAGTCAATTTGTAAAATTAATTTTGCTGGAATCAAGCAGATATTATGTTTATGACAATGTCTGTCAGACGAAGGTAGAGCTGAGAAGATGGACCAGGCTGTAATTTGTTCTGAGTAAGAGGGAGAAGACAGGGTTTAAGTCACGCTGGTGCCAAAGAAAGAGGATGTGTTGACATGGGCCCCTTTTGCCTCTGGAGGATGTGGGAGCCCAGGGTCCGACTGAGGTCAGGCAACAGACTTTCCCATGAAAACATTTTGCTGTGCCTGCTGCAGGTCCTTTTGAGTGGGCTGATTAAAATCCTGGTGTTTGAAAGTTTGCCAGGGACACACATACACCCACAACAAAGAATGAGAACCACTGGGACGGAGGGTCCAAGGCAAATGTTGAATGTTTCAAAACATTGCCCTCTTAGGTGTACATGGGAAATAGGCCAGCTCAGGGTTGAAATGAGAACAGCTGAGGAATTCTGGATTTCCACCTCCCCCCTTCATTTTCTCTGCCTTCTTACCTCAGTTATTCTGGTCTTTTCACTCTATTTTCAATTATCTTCCCCTTACTAACCTCACTATTTGGGTTATTTCAGAAAAAGTAGAAACAAAAAATTAAAAGTATGCACTCACGTGCTGGCCTCTTTTTTCCTGCTTCTACCTCCATGCTCGCCAGTCTCTTTTCAGTTCACTTTTTTCTCTCCCACCTCCTCTATATTGTCCAAATTTTCAGTTTGTCCTGCTGACTCCTTTTTCTCTACTTTTCCAGATTCGAAATCACCTCATCTCCATATGTCTGATAACATGATGGCCCAGGTTGTTGGGACAATCTCAAGTTCAAATGCCATATTATTCCCATGACTACCTTTGTCCTTGTCAACCATGAGTCATAGTTTCCTGTTTGGGATATGTTGTCATTGGATCCATGCAAAACTAAAATACAGGGGAAAGTGATGGATTGCAAAGAGGTGTGGGGGCATGCATCAGAAGTGATGGAAATGTTCTACAAGCTGATTGTGCTGGTGGCATACAACACTATATATATATGTCAAAACTCACCAAACATACCCTTAAAATTGGTAATTTTTATTCTATGTAAATTATACTTCAAAAAAGTGACTTAAAGTATAAAACTGAAAATGTCATGCTGTTGACCATGCTCTTGCTCTGGCCACCTTCCCACTGAAGCTGTGTGGCATGCTTGTCCTTCACTCATTCTCATCCTCTCATGCTTTCACTTGCCAACTCCTCTGAGAACCAGTGTGCTGGCCTCTGCCGTCTTCATTTTATTCCCACCAGCCCAGAGAGCAAACCCCAAAACACCTGCACACCCCTGCTCTCAAGAGAAACCAGATGTATGCCTCAAAGTGGCAAAGGATAAAGTCCTAAGCAAAAATGCAATGATTTCGGACCAAGGCCTTGCAAATAGTAATGCATTTTAATAAAATTATCTATGAACGTGATAAAAATATCCTCAATAATCCCGACATTTTTAATCCAGCTCAGCCACCTCCTGAAGAGTGGCAGCAGCTCTCAGATTCTGTGGTCTGAAGGTGCTAGGGTCCCCTCCCCCTCTTGCTTTGGAGCCAGCCCCAGCCCCAGCCGCTCAGGTCACAGAGTATTCTCTATTCCCAGTCTCAGAGAGGAATCTGGGAGAATCTCCTTCCATCATTAAGGCTGTGGGCACGTACAAACCCATTCATGCGTTCTGAGGGACAAGTGAACCATATCAAAGGAGGAAAGAGGGAGGGGTGATTTAGCATCTTTCCATTAGGGAACCTGCGCTACAGAAAGAATGTTTGTCCATTTTATAGCCCCCTGCCCTTCCTTGGGTCTTTCTTTTCCTCCCTCTTTGAAGCTTGAATTTATATTTTGCCATGAAAAAGTAGATCCCAGAGTAGGATTTTAAGTAAGAAGGTCATTGTCTATATCATTCATTAATTTGATATTTATTTATCACTAATGAGATATGACTCTGTAAGAAAATGCCAAGCACATTCTAAATAAAAACTTTCCTTTGGTTGTGAATGCAAATCAGGCTCCTTGAAGAGAATTTGGATGTTAAAAAAAGACACAAAAAGTTGATGAAAATCACCTGTAATCTCACCATCCAGAAACAATCAATATCAATGTATTGATATTTTTCCAGGTTATTTGTATGTGTGTGTGTGTGTAATTTTTAGAAAAATTAGATAAAATTAATTTTATATTTTACTTTTTTCACTAAGCATTTATCTATATCATTAAATATCTTTGAGTGTATAATCTTTATGACTTCATAGTATTCTACCATATAAATGTATCGCAATTTATTTAACAATTTTTCTGTTTTTAGGTATTTAAATTGTTTCTATTTAAAGTATATAAATATGTGAATAGAGTTTCTGATGATATGTTTTCTTTTTATTCATGTAGTTGAATCTCTGGTAGGCATTTATTTTTCTAAATTATATATTTTAATGTCGACCTGGAAATATACTTTCATAAATTATTATATCATGTCCCCTTAGTTTCGATTTCAATTTTAGAATATATATAGTTTTTTTTTTTTTTTAACATGTGAAATGAGAATAGTGCAGGGAACAGAGGTACTAGTAAACAAAGATTATTTGGTTATTATCAGAGTTCCACCTACTGGTGGATTTTAAAATGGCACACCACAGACCTTGATTAGCTCTTATTATCAATGAGGTTATTTGAAATATGACTGTTATTTAAATTATTTTAGTGAACATTAAGGCAATTGATAACAAGAGAAATTTCAGGCCGGGTGCGGTGGCTCACGCCTGTAATCCTAGCACTCTGGGAGGCCGAGGCGGGTGGATCGCTCAAGGTCAGGAGTTCAAGACCAGCCTGAGCAAGAGCAAGACCCTGTCTGTACTAAAAATAGAAAGAAATTATCTGGACAACTAAAAAAATATATATAGAAAAAATGAGCCGGGTATGGTGGCACATGCCTGTAGTCCCAGCTACTCGGGAGGCTGAGGCAGTAGGATCGCTTGAGCCCAGGAGTTTGAGGTTGCTGTGAGCTAGGCTGATGCCATGGCACTCTAGCCCGGGTGACAGTGTGAGACTCTGTCTCAGAAAAAAAAAGGGAAATTTCATAGCTTTAGATTTTCTCTAACTTTTCATATCAATGAAAAATCCCAATATTTATAGTATTTCAATGGGCTAAGAATGGGAAAACCTCATCGTTAGCTATATATTAATAAAATGAATAGACTAACAGGCAAAAAATAAATAAAAAATGTATTAGAAAGTTAGTAAGATATCTATGGGAAATGAAGCCACCAGGCCCAGATAATTTTGTGGGTAAATTCCAACAAACCTTTAAGGAATACGTAACTCTTTGCTATTTAAACTAATTTATGGCATAGAAGAAGTTGGAAATTGTCTTACTGATTTTATGAGCCTAATAAACTGTAACATCAAACTAAATAAGGATCTAATCCAATAAATAAAATTCTAGACCAATCTAATTGTTCTAAAATTTTAAATAAAATATTGACATATGGAATACAGTAGTATTTAAGTAACAGATTGTTATATTAGTTATATAAAATTTCATAACATACCACCCCAAATTTTGGAGTCTTAAATCAACACTTAAGCTCATGTCGGCAATTGGTGCCAGGATGGGCCAGGCAGTTCTGCCAGTCTGGCTGTGGTCACTTATATGGCTGCAGACCACATTTGGGGATGGGTGGCCCAGGATGGTCTCTCTCACATGTCTGACAGTTGGTGCTGGCTGTGAGCTAGGTCTGTCTCTCCATGTGGTTTCTTATCTTTAAGTTTGCCTCCTGGGCTTCTTTACATAGCAGTCTTAAGACAGCGAGGAGGCAAGAGCAGAAACTGCAAGGCCTCTAGAGGTCTAGATTCGGAAGTCACACAATGTAATTTCTGCTGCATTTAATTGGTCAAAGCAAGTCACAAGGTGGCCCAATTTCAAGGGAATAGGAAAAGAGGATACTTCTTAATGGGAAGGATGACAATATCACATTGTAAAGGGATGTACATCCAGGGATGGGAAGAATTGTTGCAGCCATTTTTGAACACAGTCTACCACAATCATTAAATGGGTTAATTTTTGTAAAGCACTTAGAACAATGACTGGCACATAGTGTTACATAAGTATTTGTCAAATAAAAAAGGGATCAACTACTGTTAATCCCAGGAATGCAAGGAAAGTTCACCATTAGAACAATCCACTGATTATGGTTTTCTGGAAAAAAAAATCTACCTCCCAAAAAGGAGGCTAATACAGGTAATAGAGGTTGGTATCTTTGAATAAGGAATTTCAAAGAAAAAAGAGAATCTACTACTCCCCCAATTTTTTGAGCTTCAAAAAATTATGGTGACTTCCAATCAAGATGGAGTATTGTATAATCTCCACTCTATTCCAGAGACATAGGAATAGTTGAAAAAAAATTTTTTTTTTGAGACATGATCTCATGCTGTCACCATGGCTAGAGTGCAGTGGCATCATCACAGCTCACTGCAACCTCACACTCTTGAGCTCAAGCAATCCTCCTGCCCCAGCCTCCCTAGCAGCTGGGACTATAGGAGCATGCCACCACACCCAACTAATTTGTCTATTTTTAGTGAAGGTGGGGTCTTTTGCTCAGGCTGGTCTCAAACTCCTGGCCTCAGGCAATCCTCCTGCCTGGCCTCCCAAATTGCTAGGATGACAGGTGTGAGCCACCATGACTGGCCTTGAAAAAAATATTTTAAAAAATTATAAAGTACATATATGAGCTTAAGAACAAGAGGAAGAACAGTGGACCAGGAATGGAGAGTTGTGAGTAGAGAAAAGGTGCACAGCACTCTGATGTTAGTACTAGACAAGGACTGTGGCCACATCAGCTGGGTTGCAGCTAGAAATGGACAGCCTGCTTGTACCTCCAGTAGGAAAGAGAGGCATCCGAGTCAAAGTTGGGAGGATGCTGGTGCTCCTTGTGGGCAGTCTTTGAGATTGCTTTGCCTATAAAGAGCAACAACTCCAACCCTGTATCTTGGTCTCTGTCTGGGTAGCCTAGTGGGCCAGGCTGAGGCAACCTCAAAACCTCAAAACCACTCCAAAAGAAAAGACCTGAGTGGGTAAAAATGCTCATGCGAGATAAGAGCACAAAGAAAAATTTCAAAGCACACAAAGGAATCCATGGTCATGAGAGATTACCATGGCAGTAATTTTTCCTGGGGATAGATTTTCTTCACATGGCATCCTGAAAATATTTATTTACTTATTTCACAAATATAACTTATTCAGCAAGCATCTACCAAGTACAAGTTGTTGTAGTGGCTGGGGATAAAAAGTGAACAAAACACACAAAAATCTCTCTCTTCATGGAGTTTGTACTAGTGAGAGAGAGATGAGGAAAGAAACGTTTCAGGAATAATCTGGATAGGAGGGTAGCTAGTTATACACAGATGGATGACGGCTGAGATATAGATTCTCGAGCCCTTGAATCCCTGAACCCCTGAACCCCTGAATCCTGTCCTGTTCTAGCTGTCCATCCTCGTGAAGTCCCAAACACCAATCATTTTTTCTTTCTTATTGAACTACGCAAATTAAATGCAATGCAAGGAGAAAATGTGCTTTGTATCCTGATCTCTGTTAAGAAGAACAAGCTCACAGGGCCAAAAGCCAGGAAAGAGGATGTGGTCCATGTTATATAAGGAGAGTAAGGGGCCTTCCAGGGTAGGCCCGAGAAGGAAAAAAATTAATAACTATTCAGGAAGTTTAAAGATTGAACAGGATTGGGGGATTAGCAACTTAGTTTTGTACCATCTGGGAATTTTTCTAGTTTTTTTCTTTGATATGCTCTCTTAGACTCTTCTTTTTTAAAGGCAGCCCCACATGTGCTCATGAGTTTTCTGTTTTGTTTAGGCTCAGTACAGGTGTGAACTGGGCAATCACATTTTCCTTTTCTAATTATAACTGAACTTGAAGTTGGGTAGAGAGAGAAAGTGGTCGCAATGGTAGGAACCTTCTGTGCCCCTTTTCTCTTCCCTTGTTATCATCTTGCTCTAAAGTTTTTCCATTAAAGGAATTACAGTTTAATTATTGCCTAAAATTATTTTTTGAGGGGGGGAAAAAAGTTGAATTTCATTGACTACCATGACACTTACTACTCTCTCCGGGTTCTCCTCCTATAACTTAATCTTCTTAGGTGAGCAGCTCTTAATCTTTTTGGGGGGAGTCCAATACCCTATTTTGAGAATTTGATTACATTTATGAATTTGTGAAAAAATATATGTGTACATAAATATGCATACTTATGCATATCCTATGCATACCTAATGAAATACATTCTTAGGAGCTAAGAGTGTGAATTTCTTACAGGTAGTTTCTCTTTCTTCATTCACGTCTTTTAATATTGAGGTTCCCAGGGAGTTGTCACTGACAACTAGGCCCTCATCCTGTGTGCCTTTGTCTACTCTCAATGCTTTTAACTCAGGGCTATAATACGGAAGACTTGCAATCTAATGTTCCTAGTCCTAACACTTTCTGTAAGCTTAGAACTGTATATTCAGTGCCAAATAAGCATTCCCACCTGGTTGCCCCAGTGTGCAACCTAATAAAATACATCCTGTTTTTTCTCAACTTATCCGGGGGCACCACCATCACCCCCTCCAAAGTAATTCAAGCTGAAAAGTTGGATATTATCACCGATTCTCTTCTCTAACCCTCAATGTCCAACCAATCACCAAATAACTTTGATTGCAACCCATGAATAGCTCTTCATCCACTCCGTCCCCTTCTCTCCCACTGCTAATGCCTTAGTTCAGTTCCTCAGCCTCTCTTCTGAATTATGGCATTCAGCCTCCATGTGGTCTTCCTGACTGGAGTCCAGCCATGCCTCCAGTTCTCTTTCCATACCACTGCTAGAATTGTCTCTAAAATGCAGATCCAGTCATGTCACACCCCTGCGGAAAATCCTTAGTGATGTCCCATGACTTTTATGATGATGACATGGGACGCCACTAAGTCAAGGCCTTTCATGATTTAGCTCCTCCTGAATTCTTCAAGCCCACAATGCCCTCTTATTCTCTTCCTATCCTGTCTCTCCTGGGCGGCCCTCCTTCTTAAGGCTTCATCACTGTATTTATAGACTCCTGAACAGGCTGAGCTCTTTCATACCTTTAGACTTTCACATATCCTGTTCTCTTTGCCTGGAATTCTAGCCCTCTCCATACTTACCCATTTTGCAACTTCTTTTTTAATTTTCAAGGTTCAGCTTAATCTCCTCTGAGACCTTTCCCTTCTCTTAGGTGCAGTAAGATACTTCTCATCTCTGCTGGCTTCAATGTTGCACACAACTCTCTAATTTTACATGTGGTACATTGTAATTATTTCCTTACTCAATGTCTGCCCTTTGAGACTGACAACCTCTTGAAGGCAGAGACTGTGTCCACCCAACCTTTCTATTCTCCAGGACCTGCCACTATGCCTGGCACAGTAGAAGTTCTGTAAATATGAAATTGAATTAAACAGCCAGCACTATAAGATAAAAGTTCCAAGGAATGTTCCTTGTATAATGCTAAGGTTCTGCTCAGTTCTTCAGGAAGCCTCCATAACAGCAAAGTCAGTTTCCCTGTGGCCCTATCCGTGCTTGTGTAAGAAAAAGTAGCAGAAAAGACTAAATCATTCACTCTAATAAACCTCTCCGTGTTTTGCTGACAGGACAACCTGCCCCTTCTTGTTTCATTTACGGGTGTTGTCATGGCGAAATATTACCCAGTTTAGGAGAAATCACTTCAAATAGCTGCAGGGATAAGGCCTGATAATTTTAGTGAAGGATTTATTATTTGAACTATACAAAACTACTGTGAAATGTTGGCAAATAACTGAGCCTCAGGGGATAATAATTACTTTCATTCTATAATTGTGGATGATGTAAAATAAAAGCCACATAAGTTGAAGTTTTAGATACTAACATAGCATAAATGAGAAGCGGGACTAGGATAAAGTCAGCGAAACAATTTTCTGTCCTCAGACGCTAACAAGGGGTGATAACAATATTTGGAACCTGAGCCAATGAATTTTGGCATATCAGCTTGACAAATTCCCCAATAGAGCATAACACTGAAGTTTATCAACCTTTTAATCTATGCCAGTAAACTCATCTTTAAGAGTTTTCTTAAATACATTATGATTGATTTGTTCTTTTTGCTTAGGATTGCTTTGGCTATTCAGGCTCTTTTTTTGGTTTCAAATGAAGCATAGAATTATTTTTTCTAGATCTGTGAAATATGACATTGGTATTTTGATAGGGATAAAATATTATTTTTATATCTTGCCAAATTATTTAGTTAGTATTTGAATTAACTGTAATCAATTTCTTTATCAATTTTAATATATGTAAGTTATTAATAATCTCTTTTAAATATAAAATTAACAGACTTCTCAATTACCATTAATTATTGCAGGATTTTTTTCAGTAATAAATATACACTTGTAAATCAACTACCTGATAGAATTTCAACATATAAATCATGTAAAGAGATTTTCACTTTAATTTATATCTAAAAGGCTTATCTATGTTTGTAAGTAAATATACAGATAATAATGATAAATCAGAATGACATAACCTGTAGCTATTACTGATGTTATCATGCTGACTAGACATATTAATCTATATCATCTTACAATCCTTGACCAGGTAGAAATTCAAAAGATAACTGAAATGATGGTCAAGTGGGCATTTGGTTCTTTAAACTTCCAATGTCTGAAACCAAAACCAAAGCCAAAAAACAAGTTTTTGCCTGAATATCAAGAATGGCCACCGCATCTTCACAGATTACAAATCATGTACAGTAAATCTTCACTTAACATTGTTAATAGGTTGTTGGAAACTGTGACTTTAAGTGAAACAACACATAACAAAATCAATTTTACCATAGGCTAATTGATATAAACAAGAATTAAATTCCTATGGCATATTTCTGATCACAAAAACATCACCACACTTCTAAATAAAGACCAAAACGCTTCTAATATTAAACATCAAAATAAATATGAGCTATACATACATCAAAAAAAGATTAATAAACACAAGTAAGACAATTATTTACCCACTCATTCCAGTGCAGGGTCACAGGTCACCAGAGCCTGTCAAGGCAGCTCAGGGTGCCAGACAGGAGCAAATTTTGGACAGGACACCATTCCATTCACTCATACACTCGCTCAGACTGGGACCATTTAGACACACCAGTGAATCCCATGTACACATCTCTGGGATGTGGGAGGAAACTGGAGTTAGAGAAAACCCATGCAGACATGGGGATAATGTGCAAATTGCACACAGTCAGTGGCACCAGCAGAGAATCATTTTTTTTTTCTTCTTAACATTATAACAAAACCACCTTGAATGAAATAACATTATTTCAGGACATGCTATATCTGAATCAGGTAGTTCAGCATGAAATACTTTGATTTCCTTTGTTGAGTCAGCCAGAAATAATTTTCCATTTCCTTTGGAATAAAGAGATGGAAAAATCTATTCCCTAAAGGAAACCTTAGCAATAATTTCTGGTTTGAGCATTGCTTGGATTTAAATGCAATTTTAAAGTTTAAAGATTAAGTGCTTTTACCTAGGCTTCTTTGAGAACTAGGCATAATTAAATCCAAAGAGATTTTTTTTTCTTTTTTATAATATTTAGACTACCAGCTAGCCCTTGTACTCAGAGATCTTTTTTTTTTTGAGATGGAGTCTCACAGTTGCCCTCGCTCACAGCAACCTCAAACTCCTTGGCTCAAGCAATTCTCCGGCCTCAGCCTCCCGAGTAACTGGGATTACAGATGCATGCCACCATGACCAGCTTTTTCCATTTTTAGTAGAGACAGGGTCTCGCTCTTGCTCAGGCTGGTCTTGAACTCCTGACCTCAAAGATTTTTAAGAATTGGGATTATCCCTTCTGCAACCTAAAATTTAAAACCATTTTTAGTCAGAAAACTTAATGTGACTTTAAGATCAGAGTTACCACAGTTAGATACGTGGTCTTCTCTTCTTCATAAAATTGCCTTTAAGAATGCAAGTATTTACCTTATTCACTATTACAAAATCTTAAAATTATTTATCAAAATGTGATATAATTAACATTCTTCTGCTACCATTATAATCAGCTTTGTAATCAGCATGTGAGTATAAATCACAAAAGGAGCAATGACAAAAGTAACTGATTTTTTTTTTTTTGCTATTTTAACCACAGTATTTAGACAGTGTTATAGTTATTATATATCACATAATATTTAAATAAATTTAAAAACTAAGAAGGAGGCAGGGGAGTGAGGGATAAAAATTTACCTGTTGGGTACAATGTACACTATTCTGGTAATGGGTGAACTAAAAGCCCTAACTTCAGCATTATACAATTCATCCGTGTAACAAAAAGCACTTGGACCCCCTACATCTATTGAAATTAAAAAAAGAAAAACAATTTTTAAAATTTCCTTTGCTGAGATCCTAAATATACACTATAACTATGGTCGTTTTTCTTAAATCATTTTGGCATGAATAAGCTGCCTTGAATAAAAACAATGCAAGATTGTTATGTTTATAGAATTCTAATTTATGTTCATGTACAAATATGGAAACTGGAAAAAATCTAAGCATCCAACAATCGGGTATGGCAGATAGGGCTAGCTGTTCACCAAAAGTTAGCCTCCTCACTGGTATTACAGAAATGACTCCGGAAAATGAGTGTCCATCCAGGGACTACATTTCCCAGACTCCCTTATATCCATATATGTCCATGTGACTGGTTCTTGCCAATGGGATGTGATTGGAATCGACCGGTGTTAACTTCTCAGCCAAGACTGATGAAGTCAATGTGACTTCTGCACACTCACTCTCCTTTTCTCCTTCTGTTTGCAGGTTGCAGAGAACTTCTTGGCCTGGTCAATAGGGAGTGTTGTGTTGCAAATGGAGAGTGCATGACCTTGTGGAGGACTAACTGCTACTTAGCGTGAGCCCATTGTTGCCATGTGAGTTTGTGGGGCCAGCGGACCAGATCTTGACATTATTCAAGATAAGCTGAAAATAATGGATTTTTATTTGAAATACTCTTATTTTAAAACCCATCTGCATGCCAAACAAAACAATTTGTGGGCCATCAGTACACAATCTGTTATAAAATAACTTAAGCCCTCTGTAGATTAATTGTATTAATAATCATACATTACATATTATAAAGTGCTTTCACATACATTGCTTTCTGTAACCCTTAAGAAAACTTAATTTGGTAAATATTAATATTACTAAATTTAAGAAATAATGGAACCAAAGCTCAGAAACTTGTACTTTTAGGACTTCCTCAGAGCTATATGCCGCGGTTCTACCTTTACCTCCATTTCTATCTCTTTGTCCCTCTTACACTTAGCTGAACTTTCCATGCTCCTTCGAACCTGTCAACACATTCTCGCTACGCTTTCCTTGCATGGATCCCTGTTTTGAATCCCTTCCTTTCTACTAGACTTCCCTACTTTATTATTTCTTCTCTGCTTTCTACCCATGCTTCAAGACTAAGCTTAAATGCCTCTTCCACATGAGTATCCTCAGCCAGCTTTGCGCTCCCTTCTCTGTTAGTAATTCCTAGATCATATTTTTCTTGGATTTGAGATGCACATATGTGTCTCCCTAACTAGATTATAAAACTCTGAGGGCAGGGAGCAAGTCTTATTTCTCTTTACACCATCTTACGGCATCCTCATAAGTCTCTGCACAAAATAGATATTCAGGAATATTCATTGAATCAAAATTTCCACCTATTCACAATAGCGTAACAAATAGGATACATTTATTGTGCAGTCCATAACATGAGTAAGGCCTAAGTTAGATTTAATAAACCCTCTGAATCAGTATACTAGAAAAACATGCTTCCATCTGCAGAAAGAGAAAGGTTCATCCTTTGAGCTTGAGGACTGCTGCAGTAGAGTCTCAGAGCTGGTGTAAATCAGCCATAGGTGATGGTTAGACGACATCTCATTAGCCAACAGCTGGCTAGTGATTACCACTAACAGACTTTGCTATGGCTTTGTTCCTTCTTTCAAACGTAAATCAAGATTTTAAAGGAGTTTATTAAACAATTTCTTAAAGAATATATCTTCTGTTGCAAAGAGGCCCCAGCCAATGGAGTGTTTTGTTAAGGCTCTTGAAAAGGTAAAGAGGTAAACTGCAGTGAGACATTTTCATGCCACTAGTAATCAGAAAAAAGAACTCACTGTCCTTCTAATGGTGAGACGAAAGCAGGTTCTTCTATTAACTGGAGCCATCAACTCTGATGAGAATAAGCACAGAGAGTATTCAGAGTTGCATTTCCTAGTTATTGCTTTCTCATTTTCAAACTGCTTCTATTCATTTCTGTATGGCTGGATATGAGCTACTTTAAGCATGCTAATTTACTGCTTTTCTAAACAACCTATTTGATGTCTGTGAAGAACTATTGATGTATTTTGTATCACGTTATTAACTTGAACTAGTTAGGAATTAATGAAGAAAGCCAGAAAAAAAGGCAATGTTTTTATTTTAAACAAATTCATGTTAATTCATGTGCTTCTGATTAAGTTAAAAGCCCTTAGTACATGTATAATTAAAATAAAAATTCATGAACCCAACACAACTTTGACAGATGGATAAATTGAGAGGGGAGATGGTAGGAAAGTTGCAGATGGTTGTTATGATCAATTTAATATTCTGGGTTGGGAGATAATTTCTGAACAAGTCAATTATTATTGATTAGCTTGAAAGATTTATCCTTTGATCCTTAGCTGTCTTCTGCCATACCTTAGGCTGTGTTCAGCATCTCAGTGGGAATAGGGTCATTCTAGGCAGAATGAAAGTCTCCCCAGCTGCCAGCTTCATTGGCAGCACTAGCTGGCTTTGACATTTTCTTCCAATCATAAGGAAAGCTTCTTTTCAGGGTTTAATATAATATCTATGGTAGTCTAACTTTTTGGAACATGGTAATTTACAGGAGCAAGACCTGATTAGTTAGTAGGATACTTAATGATTTTGGATCAATGGCCATTCAGTAAACAAAGCAGTCAATAAAGACAATACTCTATTGCATTTAACTAAAGCCTTGCATTTGTTGACCACAATCGGTTTGAAAAAATAGCTCTTTCCCCCTCCTTCCAAAAGTAACACATGTAGTTAAGCATGGGGATGTGTAAAGATGACAGACTGGGATTGGAATTCCCTTCTGTTCCCACCTGCTAAAGGAGTCAGGGCAAATTACTGGTCTCAGTTTTCATTTCTTTCCATGTAAAACAGTACTATGAAGACCCCAGAAGCCTTAGTAGTAGCACTGGATCGGGCATATTGAATGCACTCTACAAATAACAGCTATTATTACATTGTTATTTACAGTATAGTAATATAAATAAGACAAAAGTAAAAATTAACACAATCCCACACATCGGTGTAAGCACTAGAAAGATTTTGGTGTATTTTCTTCTGACCTTTTTCTATATATATTTACACACAAAAAATGAGATTGTATTGTACATGTTGCCTTTTTTCTCTTAACAAAATATTAGCAATACCTTTGGATGCCGTTATATATTAGAGAAAGTTTTTAGAAAGAATTTTACTCATTACAAATTTTTGTGAGATGAGTTTGGGATAACACGTCAGGGTTTTAGAACTTCTATGCTCTTGAATGACAAAAAATCTATTGGGACTAACTAGGTAGGAGCTGCCACTGCTGGTTGCAGCCCCGTCAACAACATCTGCTTGTTTGCACCAACAAGCAGTTACAAAAAATATGGGGTGGTGGTGGTGATTCTTGAGAACAAAGAATGTTATATTTTTGTACCTTGAAAGCCAAATTTCATAAACAACCAAATGCTAATGAAAATCTAAAATACTGGATTCTCCCTAACCCTAGACACAGAGTTAAACTGAAAAGTCTAAGGTGGATGTTAAAGATGAGCATAGTGTTGCCCTTTATGTCTGATCCAACCCCAGGACCCCTCTTCTATTTCCAATAAGGCCAATTATCTTATTTTCCTTTAATCCCTTTCCTATGCTATTTTTGCATAGGAGGACATACATGTTTTGTGAAATAATATAACTGCATTAGTTTCTATAAGCAGGGGAAACAAGGTTAATCATATAGGATCCTTTTAAAATGTGGAACAAGAGTGTGCTGGTTTATTGTCACTGGGCTTTAACATTCCCACTCTTCTATACTCTGCTTTGTGATGCCGGGGCTCAGAGCCTGCAAACTTTCCCCCTTTGGTAGCAATATCCCTGCTAAATACTCCCAAAGAGGGCCACTTAAAGGGACTGGAGGTAGGGACTTGCTTCTTCCTGTTCCTTCCAGCGTCACCACAGCAGTGGTTCTTCATGCTGGCCATGACTGCAATTCCAGCACAGCAGGACTTTCAGAACCAGCCTCAGTACACCCTCTTTCCCCAAGACGCTATCATTCCCTCCTCAGAGATATGGCTGCCAGCTCTGTGGGGATCTCTCCTTCAAACTTCTAAGTTTTAATAATTCTAACCTGTTCCCTTTGTTCCTGTCACCCTCAGGGCGGTAGCTGCTCATTACAGTTGCTCTCTCTGTGGTGCCTCAATATAGGCCCCTGGACATTTCCAGTTCTTCAATACTGGTTAACTATTCTTTGTGTTACATTCCCCTCACTTAACTATCTGGTGTATTCTGTCTCCCTATTGGACCCTGGCCAATGCAAGGACCAACACCAGGCTGGCTTTGCCATTTCATTCACACTGTTATTGTGTGTGGCTATTTTGCTTTCTCAGTGCCTCTCAGCTGGTGGTAGATGCTAAGTTAGCATCCCACCATTTACTTAGAATTTAAACTAGAATTTTCTCCCAAAAATACTTCAGTAATGTACATAATAATACAACACCTGTGAACAAAAATGTCTTAGGAATAGCAGACTTTTGTTTCTTTTTTTGTGCAACTCCATGTAATATACAAAAAGTCACTTTCTAAAGGTCATGGGTTAATCCATGTTTTATCTGTATATCTATAAAAAATTTTAAAAAGCCTTTTGCTGCATTTTCATATGGAAAACAACAAACTAGCCTTTAAACAAAAAGTTATATTTCTTGATGTGATGTAAATAGAACATCTGTCAAATTGGCTTCTTCAACCTAAAATTGTCTAAAAATGCTAAACTGGCTTCTTCAAAATGATCATTTCACCTAGGAAACAGCTCTCCTTGAGTACAGAATTGTTGGATGTGAACAAAGCCTCTAATTACTCCGCAAAGAATCTCTGAAGAGCTAAGATCACCGAATTGAAGAATTCTGACATTTGTCTTCTATTTGCCATAGGAAAAACAAAAGTAGATTTCCCCTCCTTTTCCCACACACTCTCCCTCAGTCT
>RJWJ010008564.1:0-52947 GCA_004363605.1 Indri indri
CCTTTTTTGTTGCGTCCTTTCCTGGTTTTGGTATCAGGGTTATGTTGGCTTCATAAAATGTGTTGGAGAGGAATCCATCCTTCTCCCTGCTGTGGAATAATTTCTGCAGGACAGGCACCAGTTCTTCTTTGTAGGTGTGGTAAAATTCTGGTGTGAAACCATCTGGTCCGGGACTTTTCTTTTTTGGAATGTTTTTTATTGCTGTTTCAATTTCAGTCCTTGATATTGGTCTGTTCAAGAATTCTATTTCTTCCTGGTTGAGCCCAGGGAGGCTGTGTGTTTCTAAAAATTTGTCCATTTCCTCCACATTTTCCAGTTTGTGTGCATAAAGGTTTTTGTAATATTCATAAATTATATCTCGAATCTCCACAGCATCGATTGTAACTTCTCCTTTTTTGTTCCTGATGGAGCTTATTAGGGATTTTTCTTTTCTGTTTTTCGTTAGCTTAGCCAAAGGTGTATTTAATTTTGTTTATTTTTTCAAAGAACCAACTTTTTGTTTTATTAATCTTCCATACAGTTTCCCTGTTGTCACAATCAGCATTTTAAAAAGTAGAAGAGTATAACCGAAAATACAGGATGCACTGACTTAATAGAGGCAAGCATTTTTTGGGAAAACTGTGTTTTCTGGGTTGTGGCATACAATGTGTGTCACTATCAGAAAAGTTTGAAGACATTGGTCTGAGACACTCAAGGGTGATGAGACAGGTGATCTCTGCCTACCCCCATCCCAACCCCTACTTGGCTTCTCCCCAGCTGCCCTGGATGCCTAAGGGTTTTCCGTCACTGACCACCCACACCTTGTCACCACACCCTGTGGCCCAATGCCTGGGCTTTGGGGTGTGGTTGGGGGAGAGCTGGAACCAAAAAGAATGACTTTTAAAATAGGTTCTTCTCCAGGGTTATTTTTCCCCGGCTCCTTCTCGTCCTTGCTTTTCCAGCGACTTGCCCTGGGGGTTCCTCCTTCTCTTTCTCCTATGCCAGGCTGGAAGGCAAAGCCAAGTCCAACTCATCAGAGATGAAGTCTCTTTCCCTCCACACTGTAGATTTTTCCTTCCCAAGGTCCCCTCACTCCACATAGAGAAGTCAAAATGACCCAAGTGACCCCACGCCTGCAGGGCCATTCCCACTTCTGGCAGTCAGCCACCAGCCCACATCTGCCAGAAAATTTATCTGAACCTCACACTCCCCTGAAGATAAACCTGGCCGGCTGCTAAAGGCATCAGTGCTGTCGTAGAGCGAGGGCATGTGGAGGTGAGCAGGGCAGGGAGAGGGCAGCGTGGCCGGGAGACAGTCTGCCCACGTTGGAAGGTGTAGGGGCTGTCTGTGGCCATTTCTCCCTCCCTCCATGCTCAGCCTCTATTTTAAGGCCCAAATGGAATGTCTGAAAGTCTACTAGGGGCTCTTCCCTTGGAAAGTCCTTTACTGTTATTGTCGTCATCATCATCATGATCATCATCACTGCTAAAGGATGACATAGGGTGATCATATGTCCCGTTTCCCTTGCACATTTAGGGTTCATACCTGTTCTTTGGGTATAATTATTAATAGAGGCCCCTGTCACTCTCAAGAGTGCTCTACTTTGGATTTTAAATTATTTCATCACCCTATATAAGAAAACATAAGAACTTGCCAAAGGTCACAAAGCTAACAAGCAGTTCAGCTGGGACCAGACCCAAATTACATCCTCCTCCCAGGATGCCTCATGCTCCTCCCAGGATGCCTTACTTTCTGCTTCTCCTTTGGCACCTAGAAGGAAGGGTAGGGTGTATCAGCGCATGGCCCTGTGTGTGGGGGTCCTAGACTCCTTACACGCCTTGAGAACCAGTTAGAGGGAGTCAATTCACCCTCTAACAGTCTCTCCCAGCCTGCAAGGTGCAGCAGAATCCCAAGAAGTTTCTGAAGCTGTTTCATGGGTGAGCAGGGCTGAGATAGAGGTTAAGGTATTGCCCAGGGATGTGGGATCTTTCCACTGGGTGCTCCCTGGTTTTTCCCTTCAGGCTTGCTCAGAATCCCAGCTGTGGAAAACTTTAACTCACTGGGAGCAGAAGACATATAGGCTGCCTCTTCTTGTCCTCTGCAAGGGTGTGTGTGGAGGGCAGAGTGGCAGGTGGACCTGAGAGTTAGTGGTGGGGTGGGAGCAGGGGCTAGCGCTTTGCATGCTCAGGGGCTTGGGGCCTAGGGACAGGATTTGGGGATAGAAGGACAACATTAGCTACAGGTAGTGTGTACTGGCACTCACTGTCCCTTGAACTTGGATTTTGCATTGGGATAACAACTTTGAGGCACGAGGCCACCCCAAAGGCTCCTGGTATTCTCATTCCTCCAGGCCGCCCATGGGCACTGAATTGCTGACAGCTGGCTCTGTCAAGGCTACTGGCCACAGACATGGAAGGCCTAGGATCTTGTCCCACTAGACCCAAGCCCTGAAGCTTTGCTGGGAACCTGCCACATCCCATCCAAGGAGTGTGCAGGAAACTAAGGTGAAGGGGCACTACAGGGCTCTTCCTTCAAGAACACTGTTGTTAGGGATGGAAGAGCAACACTGCCTCAAAAATGCACACACACGCTCACAAAAGCACATGTATAGTCACACCCACAAACACAACACATTCACAAATACACACCCCATGCACATGCACATGTATAGTCACACCCACAAACACAACACATTCACAAATACACACCCCATGCACATACACATGTATATGAAACATACACTCTACATGGAGATACCTCACATACATTCACTCATTCATATCCATGTACATACACACATACATGCACCCATACAAACACACATAAACACACACATTTATATGCATATGCATGAGCATCCATATGCATGCATACGAGTACACATACACCCTGCATAACAGGTACTCACATGTGCAATGTTTCTCGGCCAGTCATGCATGAATGTTGACTAGCACCCTGACATGAAAGAAGGGTGATCCGGAGCTCTGAGAATAGGGTCTGTGTGTATGGACAGCACCCTGGTTCTTAGGAACTCGGAGGCTCAGGAATAATGGAGGGGGAAAGGGTGGTGCTTGGAACATAAGTGCAGTGGACAGGGTGGGGGAACAGCATGCCAAGGCACCCTCAACCAGGCCCCCACTTCGTTGTCCACACCCCCTCTGTCCCAAGGGATGAACCCCGCCTTGTCCCTTTGGCCCTATACCCCCTTTCCTGCTGACTTATTAGAGAAGACAGATCACCTACAAAGATGAACCTACAACAAATTGACACCAGACTTCTCCCCAGCAATGATGAAGGTAGCGAAACTTATCTAAAAAATTCCAGGCTGGTCTCCAGTGAATTTTGTTGTGGGAAGCAAGGGACAGGTATTGTGTCCACTGTTGTATTGGAAGGTTGAGGAAAGAAACTGTCAGTGACCCTCTTAGAAGACACTTCCTGTCAGGATTATGTGGCCAAATATCTTTGAAAACCTATGTGGAGCCATCGGACTGGCCTCCTAGGGCAGGTGGGGCTGGAGGTGGTGGGACTAGAGCAAGCAGAGGGGAGAAGGAGTGCCTGGTGGGGAACTCCAGTGCAAAGGTCTGGGGGCTAATATGCTGGTGTGATGGGCAACTGTGTGGCTTCTTTCAGGAGTTCTGGATGGCGCTCAAAGCCCTCTTGCCTGGGAGCAGTTACTCAGAGCCTGCTTGCTGCAGGTGGCCCTGGGTTTGCACAGGACAGACTTTCTTCCTCCTGGCCCACATGGTCATCACTCAAGTGTAGCCAGGCTGAACCTGTGGGCTTGTGAGGTCCTGCCCTAGCATTGTACGTTCCACTAATCCTGTTCAGAGGTAAGAAGTCAATCTGTGGTCCAGATCAGGGTCAGTTTTGTAGCCATGGTAGAGTTAGTTTTTGGACAGGGTCAGTTTTGTGGCCAGTATCAGAGGTTGGCCAGGAGTGGAATCAGTGTGAGTCAGTGTCAGGATCAGTCTGTGGCCATGGTTGTGGTCAGTCTGAGGTCGCATTGATGTGACCAGAATTAGGGCTGAGTGTGGGGAGGAAGCAGTTTATCCTCAATGGAGCTGGTGTAGACACTTGAAGTGGGACCTTTGACCTTGCAAAGCCCCAGCTGATGAGAAGTCTCCCAGCCCCTCCTCCAATGGAGACTCTTGCAGCATCTCCACATTAGCAGCTCTGAGTTCCAAACTCCTTGGTGAGGCCTGGGGTAGGTGGGACTCGAGCCGCCGGGCCATGTGTCTTCACAACTGGAAGGGCCTGGGTGCCCACTGAAAGGACTCCTGCATGTGTCTACAGTCTGAGGGGCCTTATGGTGACCATGGTAGGTGGTTTCCCCAACTCTGGGGCTTGGTATCTAGAGGCCAGGCTTTGCTGCAGAACGCGGCCCAGGGCAAGGGCTCTGTGCATGGCTGACCATGGGCTGTGCATAAGCCCTTAGCAAGGCTAGATGACCACCCTCATGCCATCTAGACCTTTTTGTCATCCTCTAAAACAACAAGGGATCCCACTTAAGGTCATTCCTCTGCCCAAGGAAAGGTGCAACCAAACAATTTCTTTGCCCTAAGCTTATGCCTTTCAATGTGTTTTCCCAGAAACTGCCCGTCCAGAAGGAGATGCAGGGACAAGAAGGAGCTTGGAAGGCTGGACAAAGGCCAGGCACCTCTGCTCTGGATCAGCCCCATGTCAGAATGAGCTTGCAGGGAATGAAGGGCTGGAATCCCGGGGCCCCATGGGTGCCACACCCATGGCATCACTTGAGACCCTGCTATGCTCTAAGCCTGGTCTGGGCTCTGCGTGGAATTCAGAGGTGAGCCAGGTTTCCATTCTCAAGTCTTCACACAGAGGGCTACAAACATGTGTCTATCCACTGCGTGTGGGCTGACAGCCATGGAGTGGGGCGGGGCTCTGCAAATGCTAGAGATGCTCCAGGACCCAGTGGTCCTCAACCCAGGCTGCACATTAGAATCACCTGAGGAGCTTCTGAAAAATAAGGATGCTTAAACTCTACTGCAGACCAGTTTTAATCAGAATCTATGTAAATCAATGCCCAAGAAGGAGACAGGATACCTCCTGGGCCCTCGTGAGCAAAGTCTTCCTCAGAGCATAATCAGAAATTATGGTGAGGATGCTGGTCAGTAACAGCAGTGGCAACAGCAGCAATGGTAACAGCTACTCTTTGGTGAGTCCCTACTGTGTGCCCCCAGGTCCTCACAACTGCTCTGGTGGGTTTAAAACGTGGCCACCAAATTATTTGACATGTTTTCTAATGAAAGGTGGAGCCTATGTCCCTCTGCTGGAATCTGGGCTCTGTGACTGCTTCATCATCAGAATATGGTGGAAGTGAAGATGTGCCAGTCTCTGGGGCCAGATCTTAAGAAATTGGCAGCTTCTGCTTCCTATCTTTTAAGACATTTACTTTTGGAACCCAGCTACCACACTGCAAGGAAGCCAAATAGCCACATGGAGAGGTCACCCATAGATGTTCTGACCAACAGTTCCAGCTGAGGTCCCAGCTGGCAGCCCCACCAACCACCGAATAGGTGAGTGAGCTCAGACTTCAGACAATTCCTACCCCGAAGCAGCGAGTCATTCCCAGCCTCCAGGCAGCCCAGATGACACTGGAAAAAGAGATAACCTGTCCCCACTGAGTGCTGCCTGGACTACAGATTTGTAAGCAAAATAAATGACGGTTGATGTTTTAAGCCAGGGGTTGGCAAACTTCTGTAAAGTGCAAGATAGTAAATATTTTAGGCTTGTGGGCCATCAGGTCTCTGTTGCAACTATTCAGCTCTGTTGTAGTGCAAAAGCAGCCACAGACAATACAGAGACGAATGGGCATGGCTGTGTTCTAATACAACTTTTGTTATACACAATGAAATTTGAATTTCAGTCTGAGGGGCCTTATAGTGGCCATGGTAGGTGGCTTCCCATGTCATGAAATAGTATTTGTCTTTTGATATTTTTCCAACTCTTTAAAAAACATAAGAAGCCATGCTTAGCTCATGGGCTGTACAAAAACAGGCAGTGGGCCACGGTTTGCTGACCTCTGTTTTAAGCCATTATGATGGGGGTGGTCTGTTATAACTGGAACAGCAACCCAGCATTTAGAAGATTTTTGTGACATTTATGTGAAATCAAGATATGGGGCATTAAGAAACTGCTTTCGGTTCACAGCTACAGTAACATTTACAAGAAGGGTTGGGGAGTTGGAATGGTTAGATCGGAATTAAAAAGATCAGAGAAACAAGAACTGTTTGTTGCTTTCCAGTCTGTGGAGGGAAGAGAGGCTCAGGAAATGGAAGCCACCCGGGGTAGGAGTCTCCCTAGTGGAGCTGGGATATTTTATGGGACTTCCCTTAGTTCCACATTTACTAAGCAATCTTCTGAGTAATAATTTGTTTTCCCAGGTAGTAGCAGTTGTTACTGTTAACATTTATTGGGTACTTGAGTAGGCCAGGCACTGTTCTAGGCTCTTTATGTGTATTAACTCAACAAATCCTCACAATAACCTGTTATTATCCCAGATTTGTAAATGAGCAAATTGAAACTCAGAGCAAAAGTTAAATCTGAGGGCTAGGCTTTGAACCCAGGCAGCCTGGCTCCTGATCCCATGTACTTCACTACTCTGCTGTTCTGTTCCCCACCCTACCCTTGGGAGAGGGTGCCCTGGAGTGGAGGGTGCATTCCAGACACTAGGAAGGGACAGTCCCTGCTACATAGGGACAAACTGGCATCTGGTTTGTACTGCGGTTTGTGTGAATTGAGTGAATGCAAGTCTGTGCCTGAGATGCACTGAGACCCTTCAGACCCTGAGCTGGAAAGGCAAAGGCCTCCACTGGGAGAGGCGGAGCACCTGCAGGCTTGCGTGGGGCAGGGAGGGCAGCTGGCAGATACGGTTCTTCATGTCTTCTCGTTCCTTCTCTCTCTCTTTTCTGTGATCATTTCCACTAAAATTAATTGGTTTCTCATTTTTATTAATCCTTTCAAAGACTCAAGTTTTGCCTTTGTCATATCTTTCTATCCTATGTTTGTTTTTTGTTTTATCGTTTTCTCTTATGTTTAATATTTTCTTCTGTTATCTTTGGGTTTATTTTGGGTTCTTTTTCCAACTGATTGAAATCGATGCTTAGATCATTATTTTTCAGCCTCTTTTCTTGTCTAATATATCAAGGCAAGACATTTTCCTCTTTTTGCTTTGGTTGTGTCAAAATTTTTCATGTACGGTATTTTCATTATTATATAGTTCAAAATATTTTCTAGTTTCCATATGATTCATTCTTTGATTCTTGGGTTACATATAAACATGTTTCTTAATTTTTAATCATAAGGGGGTTTTTCTGGTTTTTTTTTTTTGTTACTGATTTCTCATTTAATTGCTTGGGAATTAGAGAACATGCTTTTTATGATTTTATTCTTTTACGTTTGTTGAGATTTTTAAGCCAGTATATGGTCAATTTGTATAAATTTTTTAAGTGTGTTTGAAGAAACAAAATGTGTCTTCTGCAGTTGTTAAATGCTATCTTCTATGTCTATTAGGTAAAATTTGTTAATCCTGTCTTAAAATTTCTGTATTGCTACAAATTTTTTCTTTTTGTTGTCTCAATTACTAACTGAATATATTATAATCTTCCACTGTGATTGTGGACTTGTCAATTTTTTTGGAAGTTCTGATAAGTTTTGCTTTCTGTACTTTTGTGGTTATGTTATTAGGTACATACAGTTTAAACTTGTTATACCCTCCTGGCATGTGGATTGCGACTGTGAATGGATTTCTTTATCTTTAGCAATGCCTTTTCCTATGAAATTAACATAGCTACTTCACCTTTTCTTTGGTAAGTATATCCATAGTATATATATTCTTAAGGTTTTGCAAACACATTTAATTGGATTTAAAAACTGTTGTCTTTTTAATAACAGTGGGAAAAAAACCTGACCATAAGTATGATCCCAATTACATTAAATTTCACAGCTTGTGATTCCTTAGTCTCCTCCAGCGATGCCAATTTGGTTGATGATTCCAGGGGATCAAACATGATTCCATGTTTGACCTATGACCTCTCAGTGATGAGCTTTCCTGTCCTTTCTGTCTTCTCCCTCCATCCTTCCTCACCTTCCTTCCTCCCTTCCTTTCTTTCTCTTCTCCTTAGATCCGTTCTGCTTCAAGTTGACTCTCTGCTCAATCCTGGGAGGTGTGTGTACGAGCAGGGGAGTTGTGTAAGATTTTGAAATCGTCTGGATTTTGGCCTGGTTATCCCTCACATTCTTGTGGGCTTGTCTACGCTCTTAAGATACTGTTTTAAACAGTAATCCCCCATCACTTTCAGTTGTCTTCAGTGGTAGGATTGATCCGAACTACTTAGCCCACCATTGCCAGAAGTAGAAGTCAGTTTGCTCCTGTTTGAAACTCTGCCTTCCCCTGGCTCACATGGTATCACCGTTTCCTGATTTTCCACCTGTCTCAGCTGCCCCTTCTCAATTTACTATGGAGCCTCCTTTGCCCAGGCCTTAAATGTCAGTGTTCCTACAGTACTGTCCCTATGTGTTGGTTTTCTTTTCTCTCTACATGTTTCCCAACGAGCTCACCTGTTTCCTTGACCGTTGCCTGGGATATTCATGGCTCTCTAGTCAACATCTCCAGCCCAGACCTGTCTCCTATGCTCCATAGTGCATGTCCAGTTCCCTTTTGGACATTCCTCTTGAATCTCTTATGGACACCTCAAAATCATCATGTTCGAAACTGAGCTCTTCATTTTCTTCCATACCTGCTCCTCCTCAGTGTCACCCCCTCAGTACAGAGCATCGCCACCCACCAGCTCTTCACTGGATGCTCAGCAGTGTGACTACTTAGCACCTCTAGTATCCAGTTGTATTTACCAAGCATAGGAGTGAATGGCCATAGTTACGGGTTGAATTGTGTCCCTCCCGTTTATATGTTGAGGTGCGAACCACCAGTACCTCAGAATGCAAACGTGTTTGGATAAAGGGTCTTTGCAGATGTAACGAGCTAAGATGAGGTCATTAGGGTGGGCTCCAGTCCAATATGACTGGCATCTGTATAAAAAGGGGAAATTTGGACTCAGACATGGGCAAAGGAAGAATGACATGTGCACACAAAGGCAGAGATTGGGGCGATGCTTCCACAGGTGAAGGAATGCCAAAGAATGCCAGCAAAATGCCAGCAAGCAAGGGAGAGGAGGGAATGGATTTGTCCTCATAGTCCTCAGAAGGAACCAACCCTGCCCGCACCTTCATCTTGGACTTCTAGCCTCTGGAACTGGGACAATAACTTCCCATTAGTTAAGCCCCTCAGTTTGTGGTACTTTGTTATGGCAGCCCTAGCAAATGAATATAGCCATGACCCCTTTTTCATAAAGCAGCTAAAATTATCTTTTTAAAAAGCATAAATCAGATCATGTCCCTTCCCTGATTAAAAGCTCTCAGTGACTTCCCACTTCACTTAGAATAAAATTGAAATGCCTCATTGTGGCCTGTAAGATCTGGATTCTGCCTAATCCTCATTTTCTGCAAGCTTTTTTTCACTCATTGCACCCCAATCACCCGGTCTTTCTTCTGTTCCTCAAATGCTACAAGCTCTTTCCTCCCTCTGAGCCTTTGCATTTGCTATTCTCTCTTCTGGAAGTGCTTTCAAAGGACACCTTATCAAGGAGAGCCCGTTCCCCAAACCGCTTTTTATCATATTACCCTGTTTTATTGTCTTCATAGCATGTATCACTACCTAAAATGATCTTGTGTTTGCTTCCTTACTGCTTTTGCATCGATCCATGCCATTCGAATGTCAACCCCTGAGCATAGAAACGCTGTTGTCAGGCTCACTGCTGTATCCTCAGCACCTAGCAAAGAACTTTACACATATTAGACACTCATCATATAGCTGTTTGAGTTAATGAATGAACGAAGGAATTTTTTGCTTCTCTGTGTCTCTCCATCCATCTTCCGAGTGTTCATTGTGTCTTATGGTTTCTGTTTCCGAATGACGTCCCAGGACTGCCCACCTCTCTCTACCTCCTGCCTCCGTTACCTGAGTTGAGGCTACTGCCATTGTTCCCCTGGAAGTGCCTCCAGGTGGTGAGCCTATATCCTGTCTCGGTCCCCTCCCATCCGCTCTCCATACTGTGGCAAGAAGGATCCTTCTAACATGCACAGGGATCACGTTACCTCTGGTTAAAACCCTTCAGTGGCTTCCTACTGCCCTCAAGAGAAGCCCCCTTAACATGGAGTCCATGACATGATCCGGCCCCATTCATCTCTCTACCTTGTCCTGCCTTGTCTCTCTCCCCCTCTCTCGTTCTGAGCACCAGCCACGCTGTCATTCTTCTACATCCTCAAACAGCCCTTTTTTGTACACAGGGATCCCTGCATGGAACCCCCACGCCTCTGCCTCCCTGGCCACCAGAGGCTTCCCTGGCCCCACCCCCAGACAAGCTTTGCTCCCTGCACTTGATGGCGAGCAGCTGCCGGTGTGGCTACTGGGTCTCATTCCTTCTGATACCCCCAGTCCCTAGTGTGCTGCCTGGCATATGAGAGCCTCCTGGGGCATCTTTGTGGAATGAAGGGCCAGTAGCTGACACTGGGACCCCAAAGTTGGCTGCCCCGCCCTGCATGCCCCAGCCTCTTCACCCACACCATTGCAGAAACCCTAACGGCCACAGCGTGGGGAGGTTCAGCAGTTCCTCTTGGCAGGGTCCTTGCTGAGCTGATGGAGAGTATCTAGCCCTGGCTGTCAGGGACAGTGAGGGGGGACAGTGAGGGGGAGGATTTGGCACCTCTCACTTCCTAGGGTGGGGAGTGGCCACCACTTCCCACAAGACCACAGCCAGAGGGGATTCCCCCAAATTAGAAGGAGGTTGAAGGTAGGGAAGCAAAGCATGAGAAGTGTGAATCATACCCTTAGAGAGAGGAAGTGCTGGGCTTTGTGGGATTTAGGGGCACAGGCAGTGAGGCTTCAGGACCTGCAGGGCAGTAATGGGGAGAGGGATGTTCTCCCCAATTTTCTGTGGGACCCTGGTAACTCCAGTTGGGGGAGGACTGGCAGGAGAGCAGGAAAGTTTGGCATTTTGCAGGCTTGGTAATCTTGGGAGCTTTGGGACACACCTGGGCATGGGGTGGGGGTTCAGGAGACAGTGGTAGCAGGGGCTGGGGTGAGACTCCTTCAGGTGGCTTATAGGTGAGTGGACTTGAATGAGGAGGCTTATTCTCAGCCACGAGTGAGAACCTCCCTGGGACATCCAGGGAATGCAAGAGATGCCGCCATGCAGACAGCAGGGGCTGAGATCTGGAGTTGTCTGCCTTATTTGCTACTGTCCATAACTCCTTAAGTGGGGGCCACAACTGATACCCCAAGTCTTAGAACTCAGAACCAAGTTCTGGCTCCAAAGTAGCAATTGAGGTGTCCTGAGCAGGAACTGTTAGGTGCAGAGAAAAATTTGCAAGAATGTCAGAACAAGCAGCTTCCTGGTCCTTGACCCTGTTGGGGAGAGAGGGAGGCTTGGGGAGGAGGACCATGGCTGCCATCTCTGGGGCCCCCACTCTGGCTTGCTTCAGGGACCTTCAGGGACCTCCCGAACTTCTAACTTCTCTCACTTCCATTTCTGGCTTGAGACTCCGTGCAGAAGAGCCCTCAGCATCAGTCCTCCAGGGACTGGAGGGTGTCTGGGTCTTGACCAGCTGGTTTAGGGAATGCAATGCCTCTGTTATCTGCCTCATGGTGTGGCCACACTTCCTTCCTCAAACTGGCACTTCCAGAATATGCCAGCAGAGCCACCGTGCTTGGTCTTTGATTTGTTTGCAGACTTTTCCTGAGTCTTGGGGTCCCTTGTCGTCAAGGTCCCTCCAGTCCCTCCCCTCCAGGCCTCTGGCTATCACTTCCTTTGGAAACAGGAGATCCAAGCTGATTTGGGAAATGCTCATTGCAGAGGAGTCTGGCACTGTGTCCAGGTCGGCAAGGCTATATTTAACTGGCTATATTTGTTGTCCCACTCACTTGTCCCAACCCGGCCCTGCCCGCCACCCCTCCCCCTCAGCAGCCTGTGCTGCCCCATCGGGGCCCGCGCCGCCCTTGGTCACCCTGCTCCAGCTGTGCAATTGTGGTCTGGGCCACAGGCTATTTTTTGCTCAGTGCCAAAGATTATTCAGTTATCAGGAATGTGTGTTTAAGTGGCCGTCTCCGGAACAAGAATTATAAATAGGAACTTGGGGTCAAGGCCTGGGCCCCAGTGTCCTCTTCCTCTTTGTCCCAGTTCCTGTCTTGGCTCCAGGGTTCTACATGGGGTGAACACCACGAGGCCATGGCAAGGGGTGTCAGACTCTGAGGTTGTCTGAGAGAGAGGACCCCAGCCTGGGAGGCCAGAGGTCCAGGACTGAGAACACCTTGGACAGGCAAGTCGCCCGCCTCTCTGAGACTTGATTTCTCCATCTGGGCAAGGGGGACACTCAGACTCATTCTCCAAACGGCAAACAGGTGGTGGGTCTCCATTGGGCTGTGGAGGGAAATCCATCTTAGGCACATGAGTGTCTGGGAGGAGACATTATCAACCTTTAAATGCCAGGTCTTTCTGGGAAATAGCAGGATATGACGAAGAAAAGAATAGGCAAGAAATAGTCTTGGGAGTAGAGGTATAAAAGTTGAATTTTGCCTTTAGGGAGCTCCCAGTCTGTTGGTGGAGGCTGGGCCTAGGCTTACCCCCAGCACCAAGCAGCCTAAGCAGAATGAAGTGGGCATGTTTGGGTACAGGCACCTGAAACAAGGCTAAGTCGCTCTCTGACAACATCAAGCCTGACTCCCAAGGCACCAGCTCTCCTGGAGAAGAGGTTCAGGCCAGAAGCCCTGGCCTGGGCAGTTTGGCTGGCAAGTGTGGGCAAAGGTACCTGGACAGGGGGGTTCAGGCTGCTTCCTGGTGACCAGTGGCCTCTTTTATTCTGGTAAGAGCCATCTTCCCATGACCTGGCTTGGGTAGCCTTGCTTCCCCTTCACTCCACCCAGGGGGGCCAAGGACAGGGCTCCCCCAAATGCAGGGCTGAGCCCAGCCCCTGGGGGCTCCATAATGCCTCCCTGGGCTCTTGCCAGGCTCCTGCCTATGGGGAAGTGTGGAGCAGGGGAAGGATGATGTCGTCCTTTCACCCGAGCATCTCCATTTGCAAAATGGCAGAAATAACACACGACCTCCCTCCCTGGAGTTGTTAGGTATAAGAATGGTCTAAAAAAATATTGTTATGATCAATGATAACGATATTATGAGCAGAAGGGTATTGGTTGACCTGAGTGGTCCCTGCCTCCTGATGTCACCAAACTCAGCCAAGCTCTACCGGTCCTATGGCCTCAATCCCCACACTTTGTGTCTCAGTCTTCCCCTTGGCTATAGGCTCTTTCATATGTCCTGCTCTCTTGGTGGTATTTCCCACCCTTCCCCCTCACTTTGTCAAATCTCAGGCCTCAATGATTGATCTGGGACACAATTATGGAGACCCTTCTTCCCCCCATTCCAGATCTCTAAACTCAACAAGCACATAGATCTTCCTCCTCTTCAGCTGGGGCCAGTCCAATATCCTGTCAGCAGGATGGGGCTGCATTGCCAGCTAGAGCATTGCCCTTGTTCTGGGGCCATTGACATATGTGAGAGTCTCTTCTTTCTACCAATGTCAGTGCATTAAATGTAGACTGTAATGAAATGGGATTGACTTTAATATCTTGGAAAAAGTTTTCATTTAAATTTGCAAATAAGAAAAAAAAATTTGACAGACTACATTTTGGTTTTTGAGAAGAGGGGCCATGGATGGAAAAGTGGAGCACTGCCCAGTGGAAGTGGGGATTGGGCAGGGGGTGGTCCCCAGGCTGAGGATTCAGAGGGCTCCTCAGTGTGAGGAGAGCAAGTGTGTGGCCAACCTGGCTGCTGGCAGGATAGAGGTCTGGGGATGGCAAGCACATGGAGTGTCTTCCTGATAGGCTCTTGGGGAGCTCTTGCTGGGTCATTGCCAAGGGCTTCCTTTGCTTTTACCTCCGGGGTCTGTTCTAGTTTGGTTTGACAATATTGAAGGACCTAGGGGGACAAGACAAGAGCAGGTGTGGGCAGAGGAAATTTTCCCTAAGTGTAGTGTTGGGGGTGGGGTGTGGGTGGGGTGGGTCATCAGTAGAGAAGTGGGGACAGAGAGAAGGCATGCTTAGCTGATTCTAGTCCTGGTCCCTACTTCCCACCTGGCCCCAGACTCTTCTGCTCCTCAGCTGGCTGAGGGGGTGGGGCAGCTTTTGGGGAGGGAATGGGGACTTGTGCCAGGCAGCCACCAGGATTTAGCCATACATAGGACTGAATTGAGACAGAGGCTTGAAGAGTTTTCTCTGAGGCCTCAGCTGCCACCTCCTTTTCCTGACAAGGCCAGCATGACTCCCAGACCAGAACCTTCTTCATCTAGCTCCCACTGGGGAGAATCCATTTCCTCTTCTTTTCCAAGCTTTCCACAGTTCTTGGCTGCATTGCTCCAATCTGCTTTTATCAACATACTGCCTTCTATCCTCCTCTCTCTGTCCCCTTCAGTCCTAGCTGGCAGTGTTTCCACTGGTATAACATCCTCAAGAACCTTACTTTGGTGACCCAGCGTGGGCCTTCACCTCTTCCTGTCAGGCCTGCAGCTTGGACCTGCTGGCCTTCACTGCCTACTTGAGATAATAGGCCTTTTCCTTGGCTCTGTGCTTCCCCCAAGGGGGCCTGGTCTAGTGGCCCCCCTTCTTGAGCAAGGCCAAGCCATGGCCAAGGGGTAGCACTGGGCAAGGAGAAGAGGCACCAGCACAGCCCTGCTCTAGAGGTCCTGGAGAGTGGGGCCAAGATTCTAGACTTGGGCCACTCTGCCCATGGGCAAGTCTACCCTTTGCAGGCAAAGGCAGGACCAGGACACTGGGCTATTAATCTTCACAACAGCTCCATGGAGCAGGCATTACCATCACGGGCTTATGGATAAGAAACCTGAGGCCCAGATAGAAATGGAGGGTGGCCCCAGGTCACATAGCCAGGAAAAGATAGAGCCAGGGCTGAAAACCAGGTGCTGTTCCCTGGCCTCAGCATCCCGCACTATAGAGGTATAAGGAGCCTTGCTGACAGGTCACTGCCTCCAGCCCCAGTTCCACCCTTGGACCTGGGCAAGAAGGGCCCCATGCCTTGGAGTATCTTCCTAGTAGTCTTCTAGGTTCCCCTCTGTGGCTGGGACTGACCAGGGCTGGCAGTGCCATCTGGGTGGACCACCGTGAGCTTAGACTGAGACCTGTGTGGGCCCCAGTCCCTCTTTCTCCCCCTTGGGGTACCCTCTGACCCTCAAACCCATGTGTGGGGTCAGCTAGCCGCTCCAAGGAACAATGGGCCTCATGCCTATTCAGTCATCTTGGGGCCCCGTAGCCACACTTGGTTCCAGGCAGGCAGCTGGAGAGTAGATTGCTCCCCTGGCTGGTGAAGTAGTTTTTATATGGGATCACACGAGACTGGGCTTTCAGCATGGTGCTGACAAGCTGATTTTTGAATGACTCAATTGTTTATATAGACAGGAGCCTGGCAAAAAAATATTTGCCTGGGGTCCCATCCATCCTGGAGGAGGCTCTGCCATCTCCCTGACTTTAAGCCATCTTGCCGTATTGTTGCTTATTGTATTAATTGATTTTCCCTTTGTTGCCTTGAAACCTCTTTAAAAAGACCTACACCAAAGGAGATTTCCCAAATTCCCTTTATTACCCCCTCCCCCCGCCATGTTTCACAATCCTTAGATTTAAAAATTGGATCCAGATCTGACTTCCAGGCCTTAGTTCTTCAGCTAAAACAATCTCCCTTTGTCCTGGTCTCAGTGGACAGCACTCAGCCCCACCCGACCCTTAGCCTTCTCGCAAAAAAGCAGGAGGCCCGCTCACACCCTGGGATTTCCAGAACAAAGATGTGATAAAAACTGCCAGAGATCATAGGGTCCAAGGAGGTTTGGGATTGTCACTTACAGCTTGTATGTCCACCCAGAAATAGGACAATCTGAGTTATCAGTGGAGGCTGTGGCCAAGGGACCCTGGGCACAGGCTCCTTTGCGCTTGGCACCTGCTGCTCTTCTCCTCTCTTTATGGCCCGATTGCCCAGTCCTGACCCCCTGGCTTCTTTCTAACACGTGCTCTGGCTTGTGCTCCCCGGTGGAGTTGGGATGAGGGCTTGGAATGGAACAGCCGCGGAGGGCCTTGCAACCAGGGAGTGGCTATCCCCTGGTAGACAGAGGTGAACAGACTGTCCCTCACCCCAGGAGGTCAATGCTGTGAACCATATTTCCTTCTCAGCAGCATCTGCCCGTGGGCCCTCTCTGAGCCTCTTTGTCTCTCTCTTTGCAGTGGGGCTGTCAAAAGCTGAGCCTCACAGGTTGTGACTAATCACTAGCAGATTTTTTTTCCATCCAAGAAGAAGAAAAAGCTGAAGGAGATGAAGAAAAACCCCAACAGCGAATAACTCCGAAGAGTTTCCAACATGTGGGTGTTTTTCTGGGACCAAAGATCAGGAAGATTCCAAATGTAAACAATCCCAAAATAACTCAGCTCTCCCAACCCCAGGCATTCCCAGGACTCTATGTCCACACTCCCTCCTTTTCCCTCAGGGAACCCGAGGTCAGGGAGAGGTGGCTGGGCTTGGGCACTGTGGAGAGCTGCTGGAGTGGGGCCTTCAGGGAGAGTGCAGGCTCCACGAGACTGGGATTCCACCCTCTTCACCACATAACCATGATCATCTCTTTTTTTGAGAGAGGGGCTTCCTTGTGCCTCATCAGACCAGATTTCCCTGGGATTCAGGAGCATGACTATGGCCTTCTTTTCTCAGAGTCATAGACCATTGTGCTTAAACCAAGCTCCTGAGATTTCTTGCCAGCATAGTGTAATGGAAAGAATATGGACTTTGAAGTCACACAGGGTTGGAATCTTGGCTCCACCACTTATTAACTGTGTGGCCTTGAGTATATTATTTAGCATCTGGGAATCTCGATTTCCTCCTTGTAAAACTGGGGCAATGATTCTCGCCCGAGAAGATACTCCATCTAACGTACTTAGTGTAATGCCTATTGCCTGGAAAGGGCTCTGTGCATGTTCCCTTTTCCCCTCTTTCTCCCCATGTACATGGCTTGAGATGGAGAAATCAGTAGGCTCTTTTCCACCCCCCTCTTTTCCAAAAGAAGAATGCTGTGTTCAAAGATAGAAATCACTCGTTTTCCATGTTACTGAAAATCACTGTTGCAACTCATATGGAAGAAAAGTGTATTCAGTACATAGTGTAAAAAAATCTTTCTGGAAGAGATAATGCTGGAAGATAGTAGAGATCTTGGTGAAAATTATGGAAGTGGTGAACATGGAGTTGATGGTGTTCATGATGATGAGATAATGATGGCAGAGATCATGATGATGGAGGTGATGAAAACTGTGGAGGGGGACGCAATGGAGGAGGTGGTTAAGGTGATGGTAGGGGCAGTGGTGGAGATGGTAATGGTGGCTGTGATGGTGGTAGTAGGGACGTGAAGGTGAAGGTGGTGGTGGTGATGGGGATACAAGTGATGGTGATGGTAGTGATGAAAGCTATGTTAGAGGTGACAATGTTTGTGTTGTTTAGGATGATGGATTATGTTACACTGATTTGGAGTCATGGTGAGACACAGTGATTTGTGATCAGGACTGCCTTCGGCCAGCCAAATCAGCCATCCATTCCAGTAGATAGAGGCGCAGAGGAGGCAGGCAAAGCAAGGTAGAAGAATGCTTTATGATTAACTGCTACTTTGGCCCTGAACTACAATAGAGAGTGCATTAGACTTCTTAATCATAGCGGATTGAACACACATGTTTATCTTGGCTACCTCCAGAAGCCCCCACTAAAATCTTATTAATAGAATTTTTTTAAAAAGGCATAAACCTTCAAGGAAAAAGAGAATGGGGAGGAAACAGCAGCAAATAAGAGAAGCTAAGTATTTGGAAATTAGAAAGTAGATGGATGAGTGGTACCTGACTTAGCAGACTGCAGAAAACTGAAACCCAAGTGTTGGGGGTAAGTGTGTGGGGGTAGATGGCAGGAGCCAACAGGTAGCAAAATATTTCTAGCCACAGAATCCCAGAAAGGCCTGGGAATTGGAGGCACCAGATACTCCTGAAGGGGGGGATTCAGAATGAGGCTGAAAAACGGGAGAGTTGATTACAAGTTTTTAAAAGAAGCAGTAAGAATCTCCCCATCCCAGATTTATTCCTTTATCCTATACATCTATGCAATCATCTCCTGCCATGATGGCAGAAAACAGAAGCTTTATGCTCTGAGCTGTTGAACCAGAAAGATTTTGGACACAGAGTCACTAGGCATAGCTGGGGGAGGGTTGAGGAGCCATTCTGATATTAAGGATAAGTCTGTTTTCTGAAAGGTAAAGCTCTTACCTCTCTTTCTTGTTCAAGTCCCCAAACACTGGTAGCCAGGTCAATATCACATGGGCAAGATATTGGAAGAGACTTTCCTGGGAAAACTGATTCTCTCAAGAGAAAAGACTTGTAGGTGTTGACATCCGGTCTCCCGGTGAAACTGCGAGTCCCACTCAATTACCTGATGATGAAGCCCCCCTGTCAGCACCTTTCTCTCTTCTCCTCCCACCACTTTCAATCAGTATTTTAGTGCCTCATACTTCAATATGAATGGGCAGCTAAGAATTACTTGATTATTTAAAGAAGCCCTTCAACATGAAAGTTGGAGATCAAAACAAAGAGCATAGAGGAAACAATGATGAAGAAAATAGCACAGAAATTATGATTAACATTTTCAGAATGATGAAAGACAGTAATGCCTCTTTTAAATGAGAACTGGAGGTTTGTTTTTTGGGTTTTTTTTAGAGAAACAAAAAAGGAAGTTCTTTGAAAATACAAATATGACATCCATATTTGATTAAAAAATCAAATCAAAACAAAACAAGGGTAGGGAGATAAAGTCAAGACAAACTCTCAAAAAGCAGAACAAAAATACCAAAGAAATGGAAATTGACAGAAAAAGTCTAGGAGCAGTGTCTAAAACTATAAGTCCTAGAGAGAAATAAAATAAAGGAAAGAGGTGAAATTACCAAGAAAAAACCCCAAATTTTCCTAGAATTGCAAGACATGAAACAACTTGCCCAAAGGCACACTGCAGTGAAATCTCAAAACTTTGGGGACAAAAACTAAGAGTTCCAGAATGGGGAAAATGTTTATTTATGAATTGTTGGGAATCAGAATTGCATCAAAGTTCTCAGCACCTACTGCATAAGCTAGAAGAAAATGAACAGTGCTTTTAAATTCTGAGGGAAATGCTTTCCAAACTAGAGTTCTATACCCAGCCAAACTAACAATTGAGTGTACCAATAAAAATAAAAATAATTTTGGACATAAACTATCTTAAAAATTATTTCCCAAGCATCCTTTTTCAGGAGGATATTGGAGAATGTTACCCACTTGCCTTGAGAAGTAAAACACGGAAGAAGAAGGAGACAAAGGATCTATTGAGGATAGAGTCAAACAGAAATCTGAAAATTACAGTGAAGGAAAGTTTCAGGATGACAGTCACAAAAATTTGTAGAGGACAGTCAGTCAGATGGGCATTGAGGGTGGAGGACTCCAGGAGAGAGATTTCAAGAATAAAATGAAACTGATCATAATGTACAGTTAAAGTAAATTTTGAATTCTGTTGGCACGTTTGGGGATGAATTCGTAAATGATACATGGAAAATAAAGCAAATGACAAAACAAGACAACTACTAAATCCTAGAGAACCAAAAAGTTGTATGAGAAAGGAAATGTAGCTCAGCTGTGATTGATACTCATACAGTAATAGTAACACAAAGCCTGAACATGGCCGTGATCAATATCAATATTTGGGTGGGTGTGTATGTGTGTGTGTGTTGGGAGGTGATGTGTGTGGGTGAGTGATAGTGCTGAATCCTCATCTTTTATAGGTAAATAGATCAATATTTATTGATAGGCCAATAGATAAAACCTAAAACTGAAAAATGAAAAATATACCAGTGTTATCATGTCACTCAGAAACATGGAAATAAAGACTGGTAGAAAGAGTTAAAACAATTCAAAGCCTTGTCTCAGGAGAGGGGGACTCAGAAGTGAGCAGGATTGGAGCAGAAGTCTGATGTTTTTCATTATAAACCTTGTAGAACATTTTACTTTAAAAAATATGTACATGTATTACTTTGATAAAAAAATAAAGATTTAAACAGAATATAAAAATGAGAACTCCAGTGAGCTGTGCTAGACGATGTGGAGAACATCTTGACCAAATAAAGTCAGTCCAAATGGCTCCAAACCAAAATCAGCTAAAAGACCTGCTCCATCTACTGCCTCTAGGTCCAAACCCAAGTCTTGGATGTGTCCACACTCACCAGAAAGCCACAAAAGGGAGCTCAAGAAACACAGAAACATCTTGCATTTGCTCCTTTGCTTGGGCCTTTCCAGGACCATATGGCTGCCACATGGGTGAGAGAGGAATAGGGAGAGAAGGTTCAAGCCAAAAGAAGGAGAGATAATTGGGCCTTCTCCCCAGGGGAGCAGTCCCCAGCCCTCACACTGCACCCATGTGGGCCAGACCTTCAATCTGGCACACTGTCTTTTTAGCATAGTGCCCCATGAGATATTCCTAGACCCAAGTACCCATCACAACCGTCCTCCTTGAGGGTAGAGCAAGGGGGAGGTGAGAGCTGTGAATAACTCCCAAATTCCAACAGTGATGGTGGCAGGGGATGGTGTGCTGATGGAACTGGTAGAGGTAGAAAAAGTGGCAATGACAGTGCAGGTTTTTATAACGAGAATAATAGAGAAAGTGACAGAAGTGATAGAGACAGTGATGGTGCTAGTGACAGTGAAAATGATATTGATAAGGCTGTAAATCAAAACAGCTTGGTACTGGCACAAAAATAGAGCCATTGACCAGTGGAACAGAACTGAGAACCCAGATATAAAACCATCCTCATATAGCCACCTAATCTTTGACAAAGCAGACAAAAACATACACTGGGGAAAAGAATTCTTATTCCATAAATGGTGCTGGGAAAACTGGATAGCTCCATGTAGAAGACTGAATCAGGACCCACACCTTTCACCTCTCACAAAAATCAACTCACGCTGGGTAACAGATTTAAACCTAAGGGGTGAAACTGTTAGAATTATAGAGGAAAATGTTGGAAATACTCTTCTAGACATTGGCCTAGGCAAAGAACTTATGAAGAAAACCCCAAAGGCAATCACAGCAACGACCAAAATAAATAAATGGGACCTGATCAAATTAAAAAGCTTCTGCCAAAGAAACTGTCACAAGAGCAAACAGACAACCTACAGAATGGGAGAAAATTTTTGCATGCTACAAATCTGATAAAGGGCTGATAACTAGAATCTACTTAGTACTCAGGAAAATCAACAAGAAAAAATCAAACAACCCTATCAAAAAGTGGGCAAAGGACATGAACAGAAACTTTTCAAAGGAAGACAGAATAATGGCCAAAAAACATATGAAAAAATGCTCAACATCTCTGTTCATTAGGGAAATGCAAATCAAAACCACAATGAGATATCACTTATCTCCAGTGAGACTGGCCTTTATCAAAAAGTCCCAAAACAATAAATGTTGGCGTGGATGTGGAGAGATAGGAACACTCATGCACTGCTGGTGGGACTGCAAACTAGTGCAACCTCTGTAGAAAGCAATATGGAGATACCTTAAAGAGATACAAGTAGAATTACCATTTGATCCAGCAATCCCATTACTGGGCATCTACCCAAAAGAACAAAAGACACTCTATGAAAAAGACACCTGCACCCGAATGTTTATAGCAACAAAATTCACAATTGCAAAGATGTGGAAACAACCCAAGTGTCCATCAATACATGAATGGATTAATAAAATGTGGTATATGTATACCATGGAGTACTATTCAGCTTTAAGAAACAATGCTGATATAACACCTCTGGTATTCTCCTGGATAGAGCTGGAACACAGTCTACTAAGTGAAGTATCCCAAGAATGGAAAAACAAGCACCACATGTACTCGCCATCAAATTGGTATTAACTGATCAACGCATAAGTGTACATATAAGAACAACATTTATTGGATGTCGGGTGGTGGGGGAGGGGGGAGGAGGGGACGGGTATATGCATACACAAAGAGTGTGATGTGCACCATCTGAGGGATGGACACCCTTGAAGCTCGGACTTGGTGGGGGCAAGGGCAACATACATAACCTAAACATCTGTACCCCCATAATATGCTGAAATAAAAAAAAAGAAAATGATATTGATGATGTTGCAGATAATGGTGGAGGTAATTATAGTGAGAGGATGAAAATGACTGTATAAGTGATGATAGAGGTAATAGTGGCAGTGAAGGTGGAGATGACAGAGGAGGGGCCATTAGCAATGACAGTGAAGGTGATGTGGTGAGAGAGATGGTAATGGTGGGGTTGACGCCAGTGAGGTGTTCACACAATGGGAGGTGATAGTGGTGGGGATGCCATTGAAAACTATGGCAACGAAAGTGGAAGTAAGTGGTGGTATTTAGTGGTGATAATGGTGGGGTGATGGGAGTGCTTTTGGCATTGATGTTAAAAGTGGTAGTGGTGGGAATGTCAGCAGAGATGATTGGATTTCATGGTGCTGGGGATGGTGGAATTGAGAAAGAGGCAATTATCGTGGATGTAGAAACGACAGGCAGTATTATATGAAGCTATAAATCAAATCAAAAGACAGACATATGTAGGGCATCTAAAGACATTGGTCTGGATAGACTGGATTATGCTGCAGTAACAACCAGCTCCCATGTCTTAGGGGGTTTGCACAGAAAAAGTTTAATTCTCATGCTCAATGTTTAAATGGATTAGAAGGGGATCAGCTCTCATAGCCACCCACAGGCCTGTGCTGATGGAGGATCCAATTCTGTGTGCATTTGGTATCACCGTGGCAGTAAGAAGAGAATGTGATGAATTATGCACTGTTTGTGTTGGTCAGCTTGGGCTAGGTTATGGGGTGGTAATGAAGGGCTCCAAAACTTCTACAGCCTTCAACAACAGAATTTCTCACTCACACTCCATGTACATTGTGGGTTGGCTGTGGCTTTGCTCCACATCATTTTCACTCTGGGATCCAGGCTGAGGTGCAGCGTCCATCTGTAGCTTTGCCAGTCTTGTGGCGGAGGGAAAAGAGACCATGGTTAAACATGTACTGGGTTTTCAAGCTTCTGCTCAGAAGTGACACGTATCATTGCTGCCTACGTTTTGTTGGCTGAAGCAAAACTAATTTCAAAAGAGGCAGGGAAGTGCAAACTTCTCAGGTGCCTGGAAAGAAGAGAAGTGGAGTATTAGTGCACTCTTTAATGGCTATGATAGGCAGTGCTTGCTCAGAGAGTGTGGGAGGTAGAAAGAGCAATAGAGGGATCGTGGAAGGCTGGCGTGGTCATGGAGGAGGGACTTGGTCAATGGAGGGGCTTAGGGATGAGGGCAAGCAGTTCAGAGGGAGGAAGCAAGAGGAGCAAGAAGCAGGACAAGTCATGGCCAAGTCCACAAACCTGCTTGCCATTGGTCCTCCGTTCTCCTGGTATTCCTGGTTTTCCAGAAGTCCAACAGATTCTGGGAAACTTTGTTTGGAGCACAAGATTCACAGAGAGAAACAGCAGAAGGTAAAGATGGAAAGGTTGGTAAAGCCAGAGCATGGAGGGCTTCAAATGCCATGCTCCTGTGTTTTGCCACATAAACCACAAACAAAAGGTGCCATAGTCAAATAAACTCAGGGAATGCTGCACGCTCTGTCCCCTCTTGTACATTGACTCTCCTCCATCAGGAAACTCACCGATGGTATCTCTGCCATCCTCGACATGTGGCTTCCAAAGTCACCCTGGGTATCGACGTCCTGGTCAAAGGAAAGGGAAAGAACAAGGAGTGGCCCATGGGAGGGTTTTCATGGGCCAGGCCAGGAAGTGGAGCACATCATTTCTGCTAAAGTATCGCTGGAGACAACTTCATCATGTGGATGCACCTGGCTGCGGTGGAGCCCGGGAAGTGTGGTCTGAATGTTTGCCTGAATTGAGAGAGAAGAGATTTTGGAGGACAGCTAATGGTCTCTTCATGAGAGCTCTCTTCATGTCTTTGAAGAATTTGAATGTGAACAAAGGACACGACTTTCTCAGTATTGTTTCGGAGGAGAGAAAGACATCAGGAATTGGCTCAATAAATGGAAGGACTTTCTTGGCTTTTTTTTTTTTTGAGACAGAATCTTGGTCTGTTGCCCTGGCTAGAGTGTTGTGGCATCAGCCTGGCTCACAGCAACCTCAAACTCCTGGGCTCAAGCGATCCTCCTGCCTCGGCCTCACAAGTTGCTGGTATGACAGACACATGCCACAACATCCAGCTATTTTTTTTTTTTCTATTTTTAGTAGAGATGAGGTCTCACTCTTGCTCAGGCTGGTTTTGAACTCCTGACCCCAGGCAATCCTCCCACCTCGGCTTCCTGCCTCAGACTCCCACCTTTGCTAGGATTACAGGTGTGAGCCACCATGCCCAGCTTTTTCTTGACTATTTTAACAGAATCATGGATTATCAGGATTGGGAGTGACCTGGGGGGGAGGTCCAACCACTCTCTGAGGCTTGAATCCCACTTCCAAGAACTCTGTTTAGAAACCTCTAGCAATGGCGCACTTTCCATGCATGAGGCAGCTGTTCCATTTTCAAAACATTCTGATGGCCAGAAGTGTTGACTACTAAATTCACGCAGAATTTAGGAGTAAATGAGCAAATGTATGTATTTTTGCCCACCGTGTCAGTCCCCTACCTCCATGCCTTTCTCAAAAACTTGGTCTAAATTGGTCTAAAAGCTAAGGTTTTGTTTGATGGGCACCCCACCCACCTAAAATTCCTTCATATACCAAAGTACCAGGGCCACAAATGTGGCAGCCTTTACTGCACTCTGGGGGTATGTTTTAGAGATTGAATCCCTGCAAGTGCCACTGATCAGGAGTGATCTCTAGACCATACTGCTCTGATAAGTCCCTCTGTGACCTCTGCCACTCATTGGCTGTATTTCTCTGCAGACCCGGCCCTAGTACCCTACTGCACAGCCGCTCTCCCCACTTCCCAGACACCCTTTCTAGTCCCTTGGATTCTCTCCAGAAACTGTCAGCTTCTTGCTTTCTTATGCTGAGCAGTTTATGTCCCTTTGTCTTCCTTCTCTCCCTGAGGCCAGCCTAGCCATCACATGGCCTTCCAAGGTACTTCGCTTAATACTGAGGTATCTTCTTGGAAGAAGCATTAGATCACTATTTTAGGAGGTGAGATCATTGCAGTTAGTCAGCAGGATAGAGGATTTTTGTTTCCCCTCCTATTTATTAATTTATTCATTTAGCACCTTATTCATCGAGCACCTACTGTATGCTGGGCACGTAGTGGGTAAAGTACTTAGCACAGATCAAGGATTCAATAACTGGCAGCTCATTTTCTTCCCTTCCTTCCCTTAGAAAATTCTCCCTGCTGGTGAAATGACACAACCATAAGGCCTCTAGTGAAGGGCACTGGGGAGAGCTGTCCAGCTGAAGAATTGCCTGTCCCTCAGCACTGGGCCCCTTGTCCCTCAGACTCCCACAGTCTGCAGGAGACTCTACTGCAGGGAGGAGTCAGGCCCGATTGTTCAACCTCTGCTGGCCTTTAACAACTCTGATTGACCATGGCAATAACCCTGACAGTCTGATATCCTCTGTGCAGACAGGAAATCCAGACTTCATAATTGATGAACTCATAGGGTTCTGGGCAGAGTGCTTCAGGGATGTCTGATCCAGCCTCCCAGGTGCCAGATACGGTAGGAAGTATCTTGGCTTAGCTTTGCGAGATGCAATGGGCTGGCAATGGGCCAGCTTCCTCCTGCAGCCACTGCTTGGGAAACAGCATGAATTTGTTTAGACTAGAACAGAGGTGGGGAACCTGTGGACTTAAGGCCACATGTGACCTTCTAGATCCTTCAGTGCAGCCTTTTGACTGAATCCAAATTTTATAGAACAAATCCTTTTATTTTTATTAATACATTTTTATTCGTCTTTTATATTTTTATTTTATTTTTTAAATGAACATGTTTAAAATACCAAAGAATAAAATATGTTTCAACAAAATAATCCTCCCAGACTGACTGGCACAATTAGAACATTAGCAAGCCATAAGGGCTAAACTGACAGCTGCTATGCTCTTGATTTAGTTCTAACTTCCTCCATCTGACTGGTGCCACGAGGCTGGTTGGTGAGAGTTTATGGGGGTTGAGTACGCCAGTCTGCCATCAGCTTTTGACAACAGTGCACTGTGTTTCTGTTTGAAATGGAATTTTTGAATAGCTGCACAGCTCGACAGTATTTTTTAATTCTGTCTGCTTAACAGCCCATCATGTCAAAGAAGACTAAGAGAACGCTGAAGGAAGAAAACAGTTTTTTAAAAGAGGATTGGGAATATTATCTTGTTTCTGCTAAAAAGAAGATGATTTGCTTACTTTGTGATACTGCAATGTCAGCATTAAAGCAATTCAGTGCTCATCAGCATTATAACACTCATAAGGACCACAAATATTTTAAATTAGAGGGAGAGGTGTGAAAGGTTGTATTGCAGAAATTAAAAGATGAAAAGCAAAAGTAAAGACAATTCTTTCAAGCTGCAGTAAGACCTGGAAATAATGCCATTGAAGCAACTTATAAAGTAGCTTATATAGTTGGGGGAAAAAGGCAAGCCATTCAGTGATGCAGAAATTGTGAAAGAATGCATTGTCGACGTTGTAGGATGCTTAGACGCGGATAATGTTTCAAAGTACAAACAACTGCCTCCTTCAAGGAGAACCATAACTGACCAGCAGCATGAATGAGCCTTCAACTTAACAGAACAACTTCATGCAATACTTCAAAAGGAAAATACACATTATTCAATTGCTCTGGATGAATCAGCTGATACTACTGACGTGGCACAGGTTTTATACTTCATTCAGGTGGTAACAGAAGATTTTCTTTGCTACGAAGAGTTACTCGCTTTGAGCACTCTTGCAAACAGAACATGGGGAATAGATATCTTCAACAACTTTCAAGGTAAATGTCATGAAGTTGGACTGAATTTGGTAAATTTAGTGAGTGTATGTACAGACGGTGCACCTTCCATGACAGGAAAACAGGAAGGGTTTATTACACAGATTAAAAAAGTATTAACAAATCGAGATGCTACCTCTCATTTCTTTTCATTGTATGTTGCATCAGCAAAATCTCTGTGCTAAAGCTACTATTTTAAGTGACACTTTGCAACAAGTTATCAATAGAAGTATTGTTAACTATATTCAGCAAATGCAACATGGCATTGTCAGTTTCATAACATGTTGAAGTTGAACCATGAGGTATACAGTGTGGATTTGCCATATCATTCCAAAGTGCATTGGCTCTTGCAGGGACAGGTGTTAGCCAAAATTTTATTTCTGTGAGAACAGATAGTTAAATTTTGTGAAGAACAGAATCAATAATATGAATTATTGAAAGATTTCTATAGGAATGCACCATTTCTGTGTGATATCATGTTAAATCAAAACAACTTGAATATATCTTTGCAAGGTAAAAGTAAGTCCATGTATGATATGTGGCAAAAAATCCAAGCATTTTGAAAAAAAAGCTATCTTTTTTCAAAACATTTCTTCAAAAGGAAATTTCAGGTGAACATTTCCATAGTTAGCAAAGGTCTTTGATGAACAGGATGATATATGTGAGTCATCTGAAGAATACACAGCTGGTATAGACCTATTAATTGGAGAATACAATGAATGTTTCACTGACTTTGAGTATCATGACATCACACTCAAATTTGCATTTCAGCCTCACCTAGTTGGTATCACCAAGGTGCCTAAAGAACTACAGATGGAATTGATTGAGCTCTCAGTAGATGACATTTTAAAGTTATTGTTTGATATTAGGAAAGATTGAACTGAAATATGGAAAAATACGGTAGAATACCCACTGATTCAACGACATGCCCACAAAATGCTTTCTTGCTTTTCAACCACTTATTGCTGTGAATCTACATTCTCCTACCTAACCCAAATCAAGATGCCCTTAAGACCACAAATGACTGATACCCTTCTAGAGAATCAACTGAAACTGCAGGCCTCCATGCTGCAACCGAATATTCAAATGCTTTCCAACAAAAAGCAGACAAAATGAAGTAATTAAATTGTTAGTTAACTTCAAAATTAACAAATAGTTTTCATTTTTTGAAATTATTAAGTACATAGTAGTTAGATTTTTACAAAATAATGTCCATTTTTAAGAATATCTAATTGAAGCTTTTTGAACGTGGCTATATTTGATTACAACTAAATTAATGTGGCCTTCCAACATGAAAAGTTTCCCCACCTCTGCACTAGAATATCCTGAGTAGGACTGGGTCCTAAAGGGACTGGTTCCCAGACAGTCACCCAAATGGTAAGGCAACTAGAGAAGTCCCACTCCCCACCCAGCGACACTTTTGGATAGCTATTTTCCCAGTGCAGTGTTGGGTCTGCGGGTCTGCACCACCCCTGAGAGCAGCCTTCACATCGCTGTTGTAAATGGACTTGTGGTCCGGGGGTGCCATGCTTAAAGGCTACAATGTGAATGTTGCTTCTTGGCACCGTAATTTTTCACTTGCATTAATATTATGTTCCCTTTGAGTGCAAAGAACTTTAAGATTTCAAAGCGTACCTCTCTGCTTTCAACAGATCCTCAAAACATTCTATGATCATGTGGCATTTCCATTTCGTAGAGGGGAAACCGAGTCTCTGAGGAAGAAGGTGGCTTTGTCAGGGTCACACAGCTGAAAGGTGGTGGAGTGGGAGCTAGGGCCCTACCCTCTGGCTCTCATCACAGGGCTCTGTCTGCAGCATCGTGTGACAGCTCCTTGCCTCCTACGGCGATGCCCCGGCCCCACCAGGCCGCTGCCACCTGACTTACCTCCTCTGTCTCCTATTCCTTTTGGGTCCAGGCCTCTCATTTCCTAGCAAATATGTGCTAAGTAGTCTGGGATGATAGAAGAGGTCAGAGGCACAGTCTCTCCTCCATGCAACACAGACGACTTTTCTTAGGGGCCTTACCGTTTAGGGCTCCTTCGGTGCCTTAATGGGAAGTGAAGAGGGAGAGAAGCCCCCGGATCTGGCCCCGGACAAAGCAAGGGAAGCAGGCACAGCGCTGGGGTGGAGGGGGTGCCGCTGGCCCCCACAACCCACGTCCCACCTTGGCTCCATATCCAGCCCCCTTCATGTCCTCTGCCCTGTCCGTTACACGCTCCTGACATCTAGAAATCTGAGATGCCTGGAAAAGAGGGGAAGAGGCGGCAGCAGCTATGAGCTCATCCGTGCCGGCGGCGCCGGACGCCCCTGCGGGACCCTTTTTCCATGGCAGGGTCCAGGCTCCTCGGGTGGCGATGACTTCAGGGCTGGAGATTCCCCGCTGGCTGCCCCGGGGGATGGCTGCTGGCTTGTGGTGCATTCCAGCCATGTTCCTCTCAGCCCTGGCGACATGAGAACCGGAGCCCACGACCCTCTGTCTCCCGGCTACTCTCCTGGGGAGCCTCAGGCCCAGCGTGTCCCTGGCCGTCTACCCGGCACCTCCTCCTGACCCAGACCTTTCCAGTCCCTACTTCCTGTTCCAGGGATGGAAAGCCCAGGACCAAGAGATGGTCCCTCTTTCTTCTTCCTTTCAGTCTGTCTTCCCCTCCAGCCTTCCTCTCTTCGCCATCAGGCCCCTGCCCTGCCCCTGTGCCCTTGGCCTTGCCTGCCCAGCAGACAGCAGCTCAGACACAGCCCGCATCCCAACACTGATGGCTCCATGAAAGCTGTGACTTGAGAAAGGCAGTTGTGCAATGGAACTTTCTGGGAACTTTGCTTACCCTCGTGTTCTCAAGCCCTTCATGAAGTGCCCTACTGCAGCCTTGACCAGACTTCCCTCCTGCTCTTCCCAAACAGCAATTGCCTTAGAAATTCCCTCCTTTCTCTTGGCCCTTCTTGTGATGTTGGGGTGTTCTGTGGATCTGTGGTCTGGGATGTCCCTGCCTATCGGCAATACCTCTCACAGCCCCCTGCCCGGCTAGCCCGGGGCTTACTGTTTTCCAGATCATTCCCAGAACTAAGTGGCTTCCCTGCACCCCGTCTCTCACCACACCACATCTGCTGGCTCCCACCCCTCTGCTCATTGTCTGCACACTGTTGGTAATCTGGCCCACAGCCCCTCTTTCCCCACAGCCTGTCTCCATGAAGTTGCCATCCGCACTTGCTTCTCTGCTCAGCCTGCCATCCACAGCTCGGCCGGCTCCACGCAGACGCAGGCCCCTCCACTCCACGGGACCGTGCTCACTGTGGTCTCCAGGGCCTCGCTGCCACGTCCTTCTCTGACCTCTTCTCCTTCGACCCCTATGAAGCCAATTGCAGTGACCCACCTCTCCTCCTGGGCCTCTGACCCCTCTGAGCCAAAGGACACAGCTTAACCAAGTTAGAAATGTATTTCTCTTCCAAGTAAAAGGCTGGGCACGTGGCCGGGGTGGTGGTTTGTTGGTGTCAGAGCCTGCTCCTCTGTTGGTGGTGCCACCTTCCATGTGCCACTTCCAGTTCTTGGTCTGGGATGGCTGCTCCGGATCCTTTATCAGTGGGAAAGGGGAGAGGAGGAAGGGGTGGCAGAAGCGTCCCTTTAAAGACAGGACTCAGGGGCTGCAATGTCACTTCAGCTCACAGAGGTCACTTCCCCCTGGCCAGAACATAAGCACATGGCCACCCCTCCCTGAGGACCAGACCCTCTAGCCAGGCGGCCATGTGCCTGGCTAAAAATCCTACTGCTGTGTGACGAGGGGACAGACACTGGGGCAACTGTCCCTGCTATTTCCTTGTCAACGTGTGTCATGGGCTGTTTTTCTCTGTCTGCCCCCTCAAAGGGTGGCGCTCTTTATAGGCCTGCTCTCTTGTCTCTCCCTGTGCTCTCCACCGGGACTTAAAGCACTGCATGGCTTCACCCGCACCCCACACTTTCACACCACAACTGGGTAATTCCTTTTGGAGGTCCCACTAGCACCTCAGAATCGATATGGCCCAAACCTGACTCATTGTTTGCTTCCTGCATGTCCTTTTCCTCACGTGGCCTTGGCTTCTGTGTCCAGCACCCTCCCCTGTCCCTCTCCATCAGTGCCATGTGATCATCCCTCAAGCTCCCTCAAAGCCTGCTCCTCCTCTCCTCCCCTGCCTTGGTCCACATCCTCTTCCTCCCTCACCTGTCCTTGCAGCTGCCTGCTGGCTGACCCATTGCCTCCTGTTTTCACTCAACTCTCTACGGAACAGCCAGACTACTTTTCTAAAATGTGCATCTGATCATGATGTCCTCTGTTTATAAACCTCCCTGGCTCCCCGCTGCCCACAGTGCACATCCCACTGGCTGCCTGTGCCCTTCCAGCCCATGTGCTCTGCCCCTCCTAGACCTGCTCTGCCATTCCAGGAAGCTCTGTGAGCTCTGAAAAGGGCACCTCCTGGCTCTCCGCTTGGATTTCCCATCCCATCCCATCCCATTCTTTCCTTCTCCCCAACCACATGGCCAACATCTGCTCATCCCTCAGGACATGGTCTAAGTGTCAACCTCTCTAGGAAGCCCTTTCTCACCGTTTCCCATGCCTTGGGGAGTGGGGGGCCTGAGACAGAGCCCTGGCCCCTGGCCTCTGCAGCACAGCCTGTCTGTCCCACCAGAAGTGTAATGCTCCCTCTGTGACTCCATCTCTCACCTGCCCAGGAGCTCTTCAAGGGCAACATCATGCACTTTCCTTCTCCCAGTCCCCAGCACCTGGCACACTGCCTGGGAAATAACCAGCATCCATGAGGTGTCTGTTGAGTGAATGATCACATGACTTTGGCTAAAAAAACTTCCATGGCTTCTCGATCATGTCATAAAGTCCAAGCCCTTTTCCAGGGCATTTCAGGTGAGGCCATCAGGTTCTCCAGTTTCAGCTCAATCTCCATCACCTGGACATGCCATTTCTTGTTATGACCACCCATTCTTAGGCTCTTGTGTCTTTTGTCATGTGCTTCTCTCAGCCTGCAGTCCCTTTTCCCCCTTCTCCTGTTGAACACCCACCCATCCTTCAAACTCACTTTCATGCCCCCTCCTTGCCCCGCCTGGCTCAGTCAGTCTTCTCTCCGCACTCCGGCCGCTCACGCTGCCGTGTAGTTCTTTACTGTGGCTGTCGGTAGAGTGTGGTGTCCAACTGTGGCAGTAACACCCAGTACCCCTCCTTTCATCTGGAGTCCTCTCCCTTCCCTGCTGCCACCACTGCCCACCTGGCCGAAGAGAGCAGACTGCCCTGATCTCTGGCAACTCCACCTTTACGGTCACCGCTGATGGATGCTGGGCCAATAATAACCCCTCCCCTTCTGGCTCTAGTTCATTGGTTTAAGACCAATCACCTGTCCTCAAGCCAATCAGACTCCTTCCCTGATATATATTTTTTTAAACAGAAACTGAGAAATAGAACAAGGTAGAAATGGTAAGATATACAATCAGGAAGCTGTTGGAAGCCTTTTTGTGTGCGAAGAAAGCTACTGCGTGGTAAGAGAAGGAAGCTAACACCCGGAGAGGCATGGGAGGAGGAGGGGAGAGGGTGGAGAGAGAGAGTCAGGCCTGGAGGCACTTGAGGGCTTCCTAAAACCCAGTTGCATCCTTGCTCTTGCCATGACTTGATTGGATTCTCTGAGTAAATAAGACCCATCTCTTTTCTTATCTGGTTCAAGTTGCAACCCAGAGTCCTAATACATACACCTATTTGGTTCTGCTTAGTCCTGTAGCTATCTGAGTATACATGTGGCACTGCCCCATCTGTCTCCAAGTCTGTAGAGGGCGAAGCCCCCATTGGGTGCCCCCGATTTTGGCAGGGTCCAGGTCTCTCCTCCCCACCCAGCCCCGGCCCAGGGCTGGTCCACCTTTGCTAACTCGGTGACTAAATGCTCACACACGGGAGGATTGGGCTGCTGCCTGACCGTGGCTTTATTCCCATTTTAGGCTATGTAAACCCATCAACAATCAACAAATTAATAGTCTGTGAGCCAAGGTCACTCATGGTTTGTTTACTACAGCTGCTGTTGCCCTGGGCTGGGGAACCCTTTCCACAGGTGTTTCTTGAGCCTGGCTTTGATTTATTCCCTTTCCCTTTCCCTTCCCTCCCTCACTCGGTCTAATTATTGCTTTTGTTTATAATTCAGTTAAGTAAACTGGCCACCCTCTTCCCCAGCAGAAGCGTCCATGCCTGCACGGTCCATTAATGCCGCCGCTGTGTGGCTGGACATCAGCCAGGTGCAGGACACCAAACATCTGGATACTGAGGAGCCGTCGAGGGCTGCTGCCAGAGGGGAGGTGTCAGGGCTTCGGGAAAGAGATGCTACGAGGGCTTCGGGAAAGAGATGCTACGGGACACTTTCATTGTCAGTGACCCGAGACTGCCTGGCACTCAAACCAAAGCCCTTGTGAGGTGCAGTGGTGAGGTCAGCTGGGTGTGTGTCCTGACGAGCAGGCCAGGCCTGGGAGAGGAGCAAGATGTTTCTCTGGGTAGTGACCATGGAGTGGATCTGTAGACGAGGGGGATGGCCCAGTGGTCGTGGCTGAACAGAGGAGGCTTTGATGGAGGCGAGGAGGGCACTGTTCTCTGTTCACTGGGAGCCACTGGGATGGGGCAGTTGTGGGAGCACTGTCTAGTGGAGGCAAGAGGTGGCGCTGCCTCCACTGGAACTGGAGCTGCAGGGACTGTGTCCAACCCTCACCAAGGGCCCACTCCCTCCAGGAACCCATAAATACTTAGCAGTTTTGGGTGTACAAAGACTAGCCCCAGGCCCATCTGCAGGGTGTCCTCAATAGGGAGAAACAGCCGTACTCTTTCACTCTGGCTCCCATGTGGCTCCCAGCACATGGGGAGCTCTCTGGGTGGGGGTTACCAACCAGAGCTTGGCTGCCCCCCAGCCCTTACCCTAAGCCCTGACGTCACCAGCCCAGACATCTGGCTGTCGGGTCTGATTGAGCTCATGCTTGGAAGGAGCCAGCAGGCCAGGAAGTCTAACTCCATGCACGTCCTTGCCCACCCAGACAGGATTGCTCAGAGACGCTGCCTCCCTCCTGGGGCAAAGCACTTAACTACACTGAGCCTTGACGTCCTCATACATCAAATGGGAATAAGAGCACCTACCTGCAAGGGCTGTCATGAGGATGAACAAAAGATTGTGTGCTGAATATATTTAGCATACAGGACCTGGCACACTGTAAATATTCAACTAATGACAGCTCCTGCTAGTATTATATAACAAGATGCTCCTTGTACTCTGTGTGATACTAACATGTTGTGTGACCTGTGAGCCACTCTCTCTGAGCCTCAGTTTCCTCATCTGTAAAATGAGAGCATCTCTATCAAGTTTCCTTTTCTAAGCCAAAGTTTCATTATATATAAAATGAGGATAATATTATTTTCTTAATTATCTTATGGGAGGGAGGAAAAGGACGAGGTTCAAACGGCATATGGTCAATGTGATAAAGCTTTAGACAGTATAAAAAGCTATTTTAATTCAGGGGATAATGATGATGAGCAATAATTGTAAGTGATAATCAATACTAGTACAGTCATGTGTCACTTAATAATGAAGATACATTCTAAGAAATTTATCATTAGGCGATTTTGTTGTTGTGTAAACACCATGGAGTGTACAAACCTAGATGGTATAGCCCACTACACACCTAGGCTATATGGTCTAGCCTGGTGCTCCTGGGCTGCAGACCCCGTACATCATGTTACTGTACTGAATACAGTAGGCAGTTGTAATGCAGTGGTAAGCATTTCTGTACCTAAACGTATCAAAACATAGAAAAGGTCCAGTAAAAACATGGTGTTAGAATCTTATGGGACCATCATCGTATACTCAGTCTGTCATTGACTGATAGGTCACATTCCTCTTATGTGGTGCATGACTGTCGTTTCTTAATATGCTTGTTAAGTGTTGGAGGGGAGAATTTTGGGTGGATTTGCTGAGAAGGAAGCCTGGCACAGTAGTCCTGGGCACAATGGGAATTATGCAGAGACGTGGGTGAACTGAAAAACCTTCAGCCCACTCTTGGCATGTTTCTGAATCATTAGGTGTGTGGTTTGGACAAACTCACCAAGTCGTTCTGAGGCTCTTGACTCCCGCCCGTTCTTCTTCTTGGACGTTCTTCACCTTAGCTCAAGGCTTGGAGGCTTGTTGTAAAGTCAATGCCCCAGAGATTCTGTTCACAGCTATTCTCAGGTACTCACACCTGTGTGTGAAAGAGATTCCTGTAAGGGAAGAGTCAGGACTAAGAAAGAGTAGGCTTGGAATTGGATCGGAAGAGGAGAGCTCCACAGAAGGGAAGACGGCAGGTAAATACCCCTGGGCCAAGTTCCTGAGGTGCCTCCGAGAGACATCGCATTGGCCGAGATAGTTTTGGTTGCTGTGTTCTCAAGATCCAGCACAGGGTCTAGATTAGGGCCTCTCAACCTCTTCAATCCCACATTTTCCTTCCTGCCATCCATTGATCTGCCCCTTTCTTGGAAGGAATCATTGCTAGCTTTGCATGTCTTAGGAGGTAAGTGTTAAGCTTTGCTTTTTATACCTTGTATTGTGAGAACAATACATGTATGTTTCATTTTCAAACATAGCATATTATGATGCTAATTAGGTATCTTGGGGTGGGATCCCTAAAAGCAGTTACTGAGATGAGGATTTGAGTGCAAGTAGGAAAGTGACCCTAAAAACACTGGGGGAGTGCGGATGAGAAAAGGAAGGGAAGAAGCCAATAAAGGGAGAATTATCAAGTAGGTATCAGTGAGGGCACTGGGGCTCAATCTCATGGGAGACTGTGGGAGACAGAGTGATCCCAGCCCAGGGGAAGGAAGCAGAGGTATTTATCCACCATCTTCTCATCTTTCTTTGGGTGAGGACTCCCTCTGGGAACATCAACTTGCCAGTGTTTCTGGCTTGACCCATGCATGAGCAGAGTCACAGGTGTAAGTAGCAGGCAATCTTCAGTCTGTGGAAGTGAGTGCTGAGGGGCTCTCAGCAGGGCACCGAGAAAGTCTGCCGCAGTGTGCTTTCACAAATGAGGTGCATCCTCCACTCTGCCCTGAACCTCACCAAGACTCTGAAGTGCAATCCAGAGTTGAGGATCACTATGCTGCCCACTGTAACAAAGAGTTTGGACAATACCTGGGATAGTCATTACGTGATGAATAAAAAAATCAATTGAGCACCCTGTTGGGATACAGTTCTCCGTGGGTCTCTCATGTTTCTGCACATCCTGCCATTGCAGACACAGGCTTCCTTTGTTCCTGACTACCATTTCAAGGTTGTTTTTATAATTAATAGTTTTGGAAGACAGAGGTCTCTCCTGGAGAAACAGCAGCTTTATTTACTGTCCAGTACAATAAAGGTAATGTCTTCCTCTGGGTCAAAGTTTAGGCATGTTTACTGCCTATTATAAAAGATTCGGGATCCCTACGCTCAGGGATCCTCTCCTTTAAAGCAACCCACTTTGTGTGCAGGAATCATATGGCCTTCTTTTCCTCACTCTGTAGGAATTAGGATTCATGAAACTGGTGCAAATGTTGATTCTCTGGTCATTGCCTATTATTGTGAGTAATAAGCTATCCTTTGTCTCTGACTTGAGATTCTTGCGTCTTCTGCCAGCATCCATGAAACAGTGGCAGGCTAACTTGTCAGCTTGTAAATAGGGCAAATCTCAGCTCTTTCATAGTTTTTGACACCTCTCCCCCAAACTCCCACCCCAAAGTACCTAGGTATTGTGTAAGTGATGAAAAGAGACATGAGACTCCTTGCTCAGGAGCTCACAATCTATTTGGGGATATAAGACAAATGAGTGGGAAATAAGAAGTCATCCTCAACATTGCTTGATGAATAATAGCATAGTCCTTGAATGGGGCACCGAGGGTGCAGTGGAGGGAAGGGAGGGCCCTTTAGGCACAGAGAGGGGCTGGTGCAAAGCAGGGCAGCTGGGAGGGAGCACAGGTGTCCAAGGCAGTCCTGGGCTAGGTGAGGGTTGGCCCCAAAACAGAGGGTCAGGAGTGCTCAGCTAAGGAATGCAGACTGGGCTCTATGGGTCATGGGGGACCCCAGAAGCCCCTGCATCCTGTTGCCTGTTTCTCCCATGCTCCACCCTTATCTTCTCTGGGACTCACTGTCCTGACCCCTTCACCTCCCCAAACTCACTGTGCCCCAAGGTGCCTTGGAATAGTCCCCAGAGAAGATGTGGCAGTTGTGTGGTCATGCAGTTGTTTGTGTGGCCTGGGAGCTCAGTGGGAGCTGAGTCCATAAGAGCCCCCACCCATTCTCCCGGGTAGCAGCCAAAGACCACCAGGAACATCCAACAGGGAAAAAGATTTATGGCTGAACCAGGAGGAGCACCCCTGTGAAGATACCTACACAGTCATTTCGACGGGAGAATTTACAGGCGTCCTCCTGCGCTTGCTACCGAGTGGAAAAATACACTGGGCCCAGAGCCGTGAGCTCCTTGCCAAGGCCTGTGACTCACCCCCAAGTCATAAATAACGGGTCCCTCATGACAAAGCAGAGAAGGGAGCCGGGCCCAGGGCCACCTATTTATTAGAAAAGAGAGTGGAACCATTAGTTGGGGGCTTGGTTTCCGGAAAACTCAAACCACACCACATTAGAGAAGGTCAGGAGGCACTTCCACAGGAATTCAGACCTGACATATTTTTCACATTCTCAACCTTTCACGTGGGGCGGAGACCCCTGATGCATCCACCAGAGGCAGCCCTCGGCCTCCCAGTTCCATGGGCCTAGAGGAGGCCTTGCTGTTTCCCACGTCCCGCAGGCCGCCCCTGCCCAACCCCTGATGCCTCTCATGGTGACGACCAGGCGAGGCAGAGCTGCATGCCACGGTGGCCATGGTGCTGTGCACATCAGGAAACATTTAGTGCACCCCCACCCCCGGGCATCCATTTCACAAGCCTCCAGGGCCGCTGTCAGAATGAGGTGGATGAGCAGATGCAGGACCGCGCAGGCCTGGGGCGCTGGCTCGCATCTGTGACAGCCGTGATCTAGGGATGAAAGGAGGGAGAAGAGAAGAGGTGGCTTCTCTCTCTCTGCCTTTCTCTGGGTCATTCTCTGTGCCCCCTCTGTCTCTGGGTGTATAGGACTGAGAAATCTGAAGGATGACAGATGCAGCGGGGAACAATAAATCATTTAAGAACTGTTGATGCGACGTTTGCACTTGAAGAAAACACAGCTGCGTGATTCTGAGAAGGCTGAACTTGTGGTCTTCTCCTAAACCCGGTCCTGTGTGTTCACCACCACCCCCCTAGTTGCTCAGACCAGAAAACTGTGTGTCTGGGTTGATACCCTGCTTTCCCCTGACCGCAGCAGAGACCAAAGCGTATGCATGTTGTCCCCAAATTCTCTTCCTTTTCCTGCACCTGCCACCCCTGCCCTGGCTCAGGGCACTGCCAGTCCTCATCTGATGGCGTGGGTCTGAGCACGTTGTATTTCCAATCCTTCCGTGACCCCTCCTCTCCAGATCTTCTGGCTAAAGTGCATTCTCTTCAGCATGGTTCAGGCCTGCTGGGGGCAGGCCTGGTGGTGCTGTGCCTTCTGGTCTTCCTGACTTCTCTCTTCTTCACTCCCTGAGGCCGAGGCCTGGCCCCTCCTCCTGTGTGCTCCTTGTTCAGAGCCCTGGCCCATGCAGACACCCGCCCTGGCCTCCTGAAGGCTCGATGGCCCCTAACTGCTCCTACCCATCCATGTCCCCAGCTTGCCATGCACTCCTCCAGGCAGGCACTATCTTACTCACCTAATCCTCCTGGCCACACAGACCCTGGCCTGCAAATGATAGCTGGGGAAAATTCAAGGAGTGAATGATGAATGGCTAAAGAGATGAATGAAGTGATGAATCATCCTGCCTTTATGACAGCTCTTGGCACAGCCAGGAATGCATGCTGAGTCTGCTTCCCTGCTCTGAACTGTGCCCTATTTTCATTGCCTTCTTCTGGCCTCCAAAGCCAATGGCCTTAACTCATGACTGGCCTTGCACGCAGATGACTAACAGAAGCTCCATGCATGAGTCTGTTCTTTGATCTTTGCTACCTCAGCCATCAGGAAAACTTCATTCTTCTACCCTGCTCTACTATGGGCATTTCAGACCCACAGGAGAGTCAGCACTATTTATTAATGTGGGTTTTCAGGGCCCTGGTTTTGAGATATCAAGGCTGGAAATGCATTCCTCTTGTTGTGTTTGCATGTGCACTGCAACTGCAGAGCATGAGCAGTGAAACCAAACGGAATCCCAGGCTGGCAGACCAACGTCTTCCCTGTAAGATGAGGTCCTTGGAGACAGGGCTTGGTCCATAATCCCCAGTGCTGGTGAGAGGCAGCCCTGGATCCCCAGGCTCCTGACTAAGTCCAGTGCGCATTGGTGAGCCCTCTGCCTGTGGCAGTTGCTCCTGCTGTCTCTTCTTGCCACAGCTCCTCTTCCTATTGTCCCAGGAGCCCTGGCTGGTCAAGCTCCTTCTCACTCAGCCAATGCCTCCCACAGCCTTCTGGGCCATCTCTGCATTTATTGCCAGCCTTTCTGGCTTCCAGTTCTGCTGTTGTTTCTCTGCCTCCCACCAAGTACCTGGTGCTCAAAGTCTATGGGGGGATAAAGAGACCCCAGCTTTGGGGATGACAGATTTAGGTCTCAGAATTCCAGGGCTTAGAATCAACTTCTTGGGACTGATTCAAGACAGGTGGTCATCCAAGTGCCTCACTGATCCTGCCCCAGTTTCTGGTAGGCTCAGAAAGGCCTGAAAAGGGCCTGGTGTGGAGTCACTAGAGGCCCATCCATCTCAGTGGGGCAAGGGTGCTTGGTGACTGGGCAGAGAGAATACACCCACCCCGAGGCCATAAATAGAAGAGAAACAAGTTTCAATAAACACAAGGCAACTTCTATGGTTGATTTTTGGATATTCACCACTTAAGTGTTGTTCTCAGAATCAAGTGGATCCACTTGAGGAGGCCTTTCTGGAGGGCGAGGTACACTCTTGGAAGGTTCATTGGGACCTGGGAGAGATGGCTTGGGAGAAGGGGAGGGGCAGAGGCTGGAGGATGCCACCCTATTCCTGAGACCCTGGTTGACACCGGGGCTAGAGTATCACCATGTTAGGCTCAGGGAGTAGAGGGCCTCACCTCTCCTAGACCTCAGGTGGGTAGTCGGGGGAGACTTAGATTCAGCCTGGGGGTGCCTTTCATGCTGGTGTCCTATGCTGGAGTCCTTGGGATGGAGTCTTCAGCCTTGGGTTCTGCAGGGACATTACCTCCTCACCGCTGTCCTCCTGAGCCAGCTCTCATCCCAAGCTGCTGCCCCTGCCCATTGCCGGGGTTCGAATGTTTGTCCCCTTCAAAACTCATGGCGACATGTAATCGTCATTGAAACAGTATTAAGAGGTGGGGCCTAATGCGAGGTGTGTAGGTCATGAGGACACCGCCCTCAAGAATGGATTAGTGCAACCATAAAAAGGGCTTGTGGGTTCGCCCCCTCCACCTTCTGCCTCCTGTGGATGAAGCGAGAAGGTCTCACTAGATCCTTATAAATTGCCCAGTCTCAGATATTGTGTTACAGCAGGGCAGACAAAGACACCCAGCAAATCCATTCTCTGGAGAGAGACAGATGGAACTGCATTTCCAACAATTCATAGAACTGCCTCTTGAGGAGCTCTCCAGTTTGGAAAGAAGTCAGTACTGTTGGTTTCTCCAGCCATGTTTTCTGCCTTGGCCCACCTTCACCCTGTTTGACACATCCAGATCCAGAAGCATCTGTTATATTCCAGGTTCTTGCCCCGGCTATTTTCTCTGCCCAGAACTCCCTTCCTACCAACTTCCTACCTCCATCTCAGCCTTCATCCCTTGAATAATTCCTGCTCACCCTTCCAGAGCCCACTTAAGTAACAGGCACGTGGTAAGTGCTTATTGGACAAAACACCAAAGCACTGCTCAGGGGCCTGTAGGAACTGAGCTGTATTCAGGCTAAGTTCTCTCTGCAGATAATCCTCTGCACCTAATGTGCTGTGATCTTGAGCAAATCACTCCCTGCTTCTGGCCTCAACTTCTTTATCTGTTGATGAGGCAGCTGAGCTAGCTGAGCTGCGAGCCTTCCAGCTCTGACACACACCCCGGGTGGCGGCGAGGCCAAGGTCCCGGCCCCATGCTCTCCCACTGTCCTGCCTCACTCTCCCCAGCTGGGAGGAACATCCTGAACAGCGTTAAGAATAATAAACACGGACCGATAAACATCAATAGGCCCGTTTGGTGCCAAAAGGGAAAGAGGAAAGCTTTGCTGGCTGGAGCCTCCCTGGACCAGGGAGCTGCTGCCAGCTCCTTAATCATCTGGAGACAGCCGGCCGGCTCCCCCAGCCCCGCCCCGGGCCCAGGGCAGGCAGCGGCCAGGCCAGGCCCTGGGGAAGCCGGCCACTAGGTCCTCAGCCGCAGGCCAGCCGCAGATACCCACCTCCCACCACGTGCCAGGGCCTCTCTCTGGAAGGGGGGGCTGCGTCTGCCCTGCGTGAAACCTTCAGTGGCTCCCCACTGCCCACAAGGCAGAGCCCACAGACCCTCGTGTGGCACTGAGGGCTCAGACTCTGGCCTCAGCCTGACTCTCCACCCTCATGGCTCACCTGCCCCTAGACCACAGCCACAGAGAGTGTCTTGCCACTTCCCGCAAATGCCAGGCTCTCTTCCTCTGAGATTTTTCACAGACTGCTCCCTACTGGGGAAGGCCCTGACAGCCCTGGAAAAATCCTGCTCTGACCTCTACTGCAGGCAGGCACCAGGACCCTGCAGAGTTAGCATTTTTAGCTCAGGGTGCTCAGTATTCTAATTACTTGCCTCCTCCTCCAATCCTCTCAGACCTGTTTTTGAAGTAAGGTATTCTGCTACTCAGAGCTTGAGATCGAACCAGGTGGTCTGGACTCAAAACCTGTTCGGTCATGTGGCTATGTGGCCTTGGGCAAATTACTTAACCTCTCTGTGCCTCAGTTTCCAGTAAAATAAAGATGATATGAATAATGTAATAATACCTACCTTATGCAATTACTGTCAGGCTTGCATTGGCTTAGAAGAGAGCCTGAGACCCAGCAATGCTCTCTGAGTGGAAGCTGTTATTTACCTTCGCATACCATGTGCCATCAGTGGCTGGCACATAGTAGGCTTCGGCTGCATTTGTTGAATGGCTAAATGACTGTCTGACTCAGAGCCAGAGAAAGGACCATAGGCCTGGCTCCCCGTGGAGTCCTGGCCTCTGTGGTTACATGGTGGATATCTGTTGAGTGTCCAGTTGTGGTGGCCAACAGTCTGGCCACAGGACAGGCACCCACTGAGGACAGGGGCTGCATTTTCTCCAATAAGACAGGGGCATCATTTCATGAGCAGCCAGTAGGTGCTGGCGAACTCGGGGACTTCTGGTTACATAGGCTTTCCCAGGGGTGCTGATAAAGTCAATGGTCAGTGAGTGGCTCTGGGTGCTGAGTCATGTAACACTTGGAATTAGTGGTGGCTGGGGGAGGGAGGGTGGCCAAGGCAGGAAGTGGCCTGCTGTGGCCAGGGAGGGCTGCCCTACGACCTGTGGGGCCTCAGGGGCTCTTCCCAGAGCAGGCAACCTGGCTCATTCATTAAACCGCATGTCCAAGGGAATCGCCATTCCCAGGGCTGCACGGCTCTCAGCATTCCAGCCTTCGCGACTCCCTGGGGATGCTGTGTCTCCCTGCTTCTGTCCAATTTTCCATGTGGGTCATGTGATAGGAGACATGGTTCGGGAACTTCATACATTTCTAAAATTCCTAACTCTATTTTCAGATGCCTGATCCCCTGTGCATACCCCCTACCCGAAACATACCCTTTTATTATGAGTAATATCCTCCTCTCCAGTGAAGAATGAGAATCATTAGTAAATTCATGAATCAGAGTTTTAGAGGGCTGAGAATCATCCCTTAGTTGGAGAAGCTCTTTCTGCTAGATTTTAGTTAAAACTTGCCTGAGGGGTCCTAGTGGGACATGTATACTATCTGGAAGGCAAAAACACTGGAGGAAATTCAAATACTTTGCTATTGGTTGGGGACCATCTATTGTCTGGTTACTCACAACAAGGGGCTGCCCTGATCTGCCCATCAGGGAACTCGGGACGACCCTGTGGCAAGCTGTCTCAGGGAAAGTCATGTCCACAGCTCCATGCATCTGCGCACCATGGCAATCTGTGGGCACGTGTCAGCTCTGGGCTTCCCATTCCTAGTAGTTTAGAGGTGGGGAGTCTAGGGCAGATAGCACTGAAAAATCTTGTCACATAGCTGGTGCCTAGAGGTGGTGGGTCACGGGGTCTGGGGGCAGGGCATGAATGCATCAGGGGAGCCCGGGGTTCTAGGTGGAGGCAGGTCCAGTGTCATGAACTAGGGAATGTGGGGCTGGTACAGAGGTAGGAATCCAGGTATATGCCCATCACTGCAGCTGTGAGCAGAGATCACACCTTTGAGCAAATCAGAAATAGCTGCATCTCTGGCTGGGCATGGTCCTGAGCCAGTGCAGGGCTCGGTGGGCAATGTCTGGGCTGGATTTCAGCCCCATGTGCACACGTACCCCTCCTGCTGGGGCCCTCGTGCAATGAATGCATTACCTGTACCACCTGGCACTGTGGCCCTGAGTTCTGCAGCAGAAGTTCCAGTGCGTGTGTGCATGCTGGAGTTTCCTGGGTCGAACACTGTGTCTCCTCTCTCCTCTGTGTCCTTCTGCTGTTGCTTCTAGGGGGATTCTCCCCTGTGGGGCCACGATGTGAGGGTTGTAAGGCTTGTAGGGAGGGGTCAGCTGCTGTAGCCTTGGGCCTTATTAATGGGGTATTGAATGCTGCCAGGGTGCCCTCCTTCCCTCTGCTGAGGTGCCCTGGGGACAGCTGATTAAGCAGCCTGGCACAGTGTCAGCAGTGATTTACGGGCTGCCCAGAAGCTTCTGCCTTGAGAGCCGGGCTGCTGCATTATTCATGGCGGGGAGCCATAAATCTGCTCCTGGAGCTGGCTGCGGGTCTGCCATAGAGGATGAAGACCAAGGGAAGGCTGGTGGGGGAGGAGTGGTGGCTGCCAGGACAGGAGAGGCACTCAGCATGCCGGGTGGGTTTTCAACAGGAATCTGCCCTCACTCCCCGCTGCGTTTCAGGGGTGAGAGTCTGTGTCCTCCTTTGGTCACTCTGGTCCAGCAACCCTCCTCTTATCTAACCTGGGTACCTTTAACAGTAGCTGCAGCCCAAGATTCCTGCCAGAGGTAATTCTTAAGAGGACTTAAAAATAGCAGATCACATTTATTTAGAACAAATCGTCTGCCTGAAGTCCTGCCATCAGGCAATGGGGCCACCAGGTCTTGCTGCGGTTGCTCTTCCTCGCTCGCTAATACCTCTGTGAGAGAACACTCAGTGCAAGATACATCCCCTCCGTGGGTGTAAGAGGAAATGGCGCTGTGCTTCCCAAACTTGAGCTTGCAGCGCAGTTGCGTGGAAGGCTTGTCAAAGCACAGATTGCTGGGCCCCACCCCAGTGTTTCTGATTTAGCAGGTCTCAGGTGGGTCTGAGAATTTGCCTTTCTAACAAGTTCCCAAGTGAGCTGATATTCCTGGCCCAGGAGGCCCGGGAATCGCACCTTAAGAACCACTATCTTAGTCTAATTTAACTGAGCTTTGCTGTGCTAGCATCACCTAATGAGGGCAAGAACTATCAGTAAAAGATACAAGTCATTAAATTCATTCATTCTTTCAATAAACATTTATCGACACCTACTAAGTAGCCCAGCTGTGCTCTGAGCTGTGACTACAGGTATGAAGAGCCAGGCGCTGGCTTCCATAGTCAGCTCTCGGTTCAGCTGGGAAGTGAAGGCCACATGTAGGCAGATTGCAGGCATTTGCTGGGAGTTGGATCAAACAATTCAACAAACTCAGCCCTTGTTGGTGGACTTCTCAATGCCCTCACTGCTCGCTGCTATGATCTGAATAAATAGAGAAGGCACAGTCTCACGCTCTTTATCCTGAAGCTGTCTGGAGGAACCCCCAGGGATTTGACAGGTTGGGAGTCGGACGAGTCTGAAAGTGCTGCCAGGAGATGTCCCTGCAGGTTGGGATGTTATGAAGGTTTCACAGAGGAGGTGATACCTGGAGGATGGATTTGGGAAGGAGGGTGAACCAGTAAACATGACTATCCATACTACACCAGCAAGCTTTTCCAAACTTAATAAATGTGTCTGTCTACTTGCCTTCTGAGCTTTAGGCTGAAAAACCTTTCCCCTGATCTTATTGGTTCCACATTCTTCATTATTTTACAGTTTCTCATTTTCACTTTCTCCTGGAACTTGCAGACAACGAACATGCTTGTCTCAAAAGATTTAATCACAAGTGCAAACAGTGAAGTGAGTCTGGGAATGGCTGAGCCTGGGGTAGGGGTGGGGTGGTCAATGGGGAAGGGGACCTGTCACAGATTGGAAATGGGTTACAAGGAGCTATAATGGGGGTGTCTGGCTAAGAAAGGGAGGTGGGTGTGGGGTAAGGAGAGGTTATCTGGAGGCTCTGGAAGGGAGTCCTATTGAGACTGCTCAAGGCCACACCACTCCCCTCCCACCCTAATTCCCGGAGAAAAAACATTTTTTAGTGTTTCTTTTGGTATTTATAGCCGTATTTCTAACTAAAATGAATAAATTGCTTTTTTTGTACATCAATTTCAGACATTATTGACTTTCTATCATGATAGATGAAAATTTAAATTCACTTATACATCCCCTATTCTCCTAATATCATTATATCTCAATTCTTAGTTAAAATCATTTTCAGAGTTTTCATTATTATGGCTATAAATTTTGCTCACTGTTAGCATAAATGCTATAGTCTGATTACACTTTCATTCTTGTACAACTTTTAGTTTTTCCTGGAGTTAATCATCACATCAGTTTTTCATCTGTTTAGTTTCCTTTGAACATCTGATTAAGTAATTTCATACCATTCCACATCTCTGTAAAATACCTTTTAATACAATTTTCTGATTGGTCAAACCTACCAGATAATTTGCTACTTTCATTTTCTCCCCTGGTGCTGTCTCATCTACTGCACCGTCTGGACTGGCTTCTTCCTATGGCTTCTGCACAGACGTTCACTAACATCCTGGCATTCCCTTTTGCCCCTCTTATGATTATTCCTTGTTCCTTTGATTCCATGTATGTTTTTCTCTGCGTTTTTTTACTCCTTTGCTTTGGAGATGTACATCCTCCAATAGCTTCCCAAGAAATGGCACAAAGAGGGCAGTGTTAGGAGGCCCTGAATGCCTGAAAACATCTTTATTTTACTCACAGACTAGATTGCATATAGGTAGAAAATTGTAGGCTGAATTTATGTTCCCTTCAGAATTAAATTCCCTTCAGAATTTCCAGCTTCCATTGTTGCTGTTGAAAAGTCCAGCTTCATTCTTACTCTCGGTCCTTTGTTTGGGCTATCTTTTCTCTCAAAAAGCTTTTAGAATCTTTTCTTTACCCATGGTAATCTAAAATGTCATAACGATGGGTCTTGGTATGGGATTTTAAGAAATTGGACTTCAATTTGGAGAGCCATGTTCTTCCATTCTGGGGAAATTTCTTGTGACTGTACCCTTCCTTCCTCCCCTCCTTCATTTTTCTTTCTTTTTTTCAATAGTTACTTCTATACCATTTTATTTCCTCACCATAGAACTCCTAGATGTTGAAAATTGGGTCTTCTGAATTTATTCTTTAATTTTTGAATCTTCTATTATTAAACATATTGTCCACATCCTTGTTATTAATATTTTATTTACTTGATAACAAAAGTTACTTTCTTAACTTTATCCTCCAACTCTCCTATTGATTTTTTTGTTCATGCATTGAATTTTCAAGAGCTTTTTATTGTTATCTGATTGTTCTTTTTTATATGTACTCTTTTTATTTCATGGACGCAATATTTTCTACTTCCCTGAGAATGTTAATTATATATTTTTTGAGGCATTTCATTGCTTTTCTTGTCATCTTTGTTTCTTCTGAGTTCTCTTTTATTTGTTTTTCTGTTTTTCACCCAGGGGATTTCCCCAAGATGTCTGGAAATCTTGATTATCCATTTATATTTAGAAGTGAGGATGAAAAAGTGAATCAAAAGCAGGAAAAGGAAGTGGGGCTTGTGGACAGGTCATCGGGTAGCTCAGAATCTTCTGTTGTGAACCTTCAGCAAATTTGTGGGCCTTCCCTTTAAGGTAATTTAGTTTCTCCACCAAAATAAATAAATAAATGAAAATTCTCCATTCTCTTTTCTGTATTGTAGAGCCTCATTTGTATACAAATGCTGCTAGTGTTCTGAAACTTGATAGATGTGGTACATTAAAGATGGCCACTGTGTTTTATAATTCTTCCTTGAAATGGTGGAGTTATTTTCTCTCTTCTTAAATCTGGGTTGGTTTTGTGATTGCTTTGAGTAGTAGAATATGGTGGAAGTGGTGCTGTGACAGTTCTAAGACTAAGTTTTAGGAAGTTTGGAAGCTTCTACTTTTGCACTTTTGGGATCCCTGAAACACCATGTGAGAAATCTAGCTACCTTGCTGGGGAGGCCATGTAAAGAGACTACATGGACAGAACAAGTAGAGAGGCCAAGCATAGAGGAGGTGGCCCTGAGACTACATGGAGAGAGAAAAAGGCCCAGCCATCCAGGGACCCCAGCTGAACCCAGCCTTCTAGCAGGTCCAAACAAGGCATCAAACATTTGAATTGACCATTTTGGATGTTCCAGCCCAGTTGAGTCTTCAGATGACTAGAGATAGCACCCAGCCATCATTCTATGGTGTGTAAGAACTACAATCATGCACCCTATAATAATATTTTGGTCAATGATGAACTGCATATACAGTAGTGGTCCCATAAGATTATACTGGAGCTTAAAATTCCAGTCTCCTATTGACCTTTAATGTGAAAGCATAACACATTATTCCCATGTTTGTGGTGACATTGGTGTAAACAAACCTACTGTGCTGCCAGTCATATAAAAGTATAGCATATACGATTATGTATAGTACATAATACTTGGTAATGATAGCAAATGGCTATGTTACCGGTTTATGTATTTACTATACTATACTTTCTATTGTTATTTTAGAGTGTTCTACTTATAAAAAAACAGCCTCAGGCAGGTCCTTCAGAAGGTATCCAGAAGGAGGCATTGTTATCATAGGAGATGACAGCTCCATGCGTGTTATTGACCTTGAGGACCTTCCAATGGGACAAGGTGTGGAGGTGAAAGACAGTGATATTGATAATCCTGACTCTGTATAGACCTAGGCTAATGTGTGTGTTTGTGTCTTCGTTTTTAACAAAAACATTTAAAAAGCAAAATAAATAAATAAATAGAAAAAGTCTGATAGAATAAGGATATAAAGAAAGAAAATATTTTTGTTCAGCTGTACAATGTGTTTGTGTTTCAAGCTAAGTGTTATTAAAAAAGTCAAAAGGTTAAAAAAATTAAAAGTTTATAAAGTAAAAATATTACAGTAGGCTAAGGTTAATTTATTATTGAAAAAAGAAAAACTTTTAAAATAAATATAGTGTAGTCCATGTGTAGAGTGTTTATGAAGTATACAGCAGTTGTACAATAATGTCCTAGGCCTTCAGACTCACTCACCACTCACCCATTGACTAACCCAGAGCAACTTCCAGGCCTGCAAGCTCCATTCAAGTGGCCCATAGAGGTGTACCATTTTTTTTTTATCCTTTACACTGTATATTTGCTGTACCTTTTCCATGTTTAGATATGTTTAGATACACAAATACCATTGTGTTACAATTGCCTACAGTATTCAGTACAGCCACATGCTGTAAAGCTTTGTAGACTAGGAGAACTAGGCTAGATCATATAGCCTTGGTGTGCAGTTGGCTATGCCTTCTAGGTTTGTATAAGTACACTCTGTGATATTCTCACAACAACAAAATTGTCTGACTCATTTCCCAGAACTACCCCCATCATGAAGTGACACATGACTATCTTTAGCTGGAGGTAGTCAATCTACAGAATCGTGAGCAACAAAATACTTGTTTTGTCAAGCCATTAGGTTTGGGGGTGGCTGTTATGCAACCATAGATAACCAAAACAGTTGGGGAAAAGAGCTCAGGGCTGTATCACATGGTTTAATCTGCAGATTTTCACTCGATGCCCTGATTTTAGAATGGTTTCTTACTTCCACTCTCTCTGCACTTAGATTCTGGAGCTTCTGTGCTTTGAAAATTTATTGGTGCACTCTTAAACATTGATATTGACCTCAACCGCCCAATTGTAGCATTCAAGATCTCTACCTTAATACAGTTCAAGCCTAAAATTTGGCATTATGATAATCCATAATTTCCCGATTCAGTATCTTGACTCCAGCTAGAAAACTTTTTCCATCAAGCCTCTCCCTCACCTAGGATATTTTCTTTCCCAATTTTTTTCTCCACAGTCTGTTTGCATCTTTTGAGAAAGTGGAATTGAAATTCTGTCTGCACCTGTCTTCCCAGGATTACTCCTGCTCTAGCAATTCCTCTAGCAGATCTAGTACAGACCTTGGTCAGAGAGTGGTTCTTGACTGGTAATGATTTTAATGGAGGCAGGTTGCCCAGCCTCCACTGTAATTAATTAATAAATGAAAATGGGTCAATTTGGACATTCGTTGGCAGTCTCCGATGTGGCCTCTATGACCTTCCCTCTAAAAACCCATGACAAGTTAGACAGACATAAAAATGTTTAACGTTGGAAACCCAGGCTGATGAACAACATATTGTCAGATTATAAGAGGAATATACTAAACTCAATAGTAATAAATATGCATCACAAGACCAGAAACAAGTAGCATACTCATGCTCCTCTTGAAATAAAGCAGAATACTTCTTTCCTCCTCCTCTCATTGCCCTGAGACACTCTGAGACCAACCTAATTAAACAACTGGGAAGCTGTCCCATCACCGTGTGGGTGCTGCTTCTTCTGCCTTCCCACTACTGTTCCTACATTCATTTGGGGACTGCAACTGCTGGAAAACAGCAAGACGAAATGGGGTGATCAAGGGGGTGCTTTGCATTCAAGGAAGTGTAGGACCCTCACGTGTAGCTCCATGCTTGTGGGCAAGGACGCACACACCTGACAGCAATGCGTGCTGAGAACCATAGGCACAAAGTTTCAGGATGTCTCAGGAAGTTTTAGTAAGTTTCAAGACTCCATCATAGTACCACAGTGCCATATTAAGAGATACCCTGGAAACCAGACCCTGGGAGTTGGACTGAGATCTCTATAGGATACAGAGCTCAAAAGCACGGTTGCTATGGATATGAGGAGACTCAACTGATTCAAATGGACAAGGGTGGAACCAAAGGAAATCTACACATTTTATCTGTTGCTAAAACAGTCTTGATCTACATTCCTCTTTTATTTTGAAAATGAATACAAAGGGAAAACACTCGACTTGGTCTATTAAAAAAGGCAAATGGCAAAACATGAGAAGGAAACCTCATCCTGATGACTCAGAGGTGCAGAGAGTAAATCGAATATAATTTTAGAAAACTGTCTGGATCCCTCACTAAGTTGCAAAAAAGAAAAAAGAAAAAAGAAAAAAGAAAAAAAAAGTGACCTCTATGAATAACTAAAGAAAACCATAAGGAGACCAAGATGAAACAAGATGAGATGAAAAGATGACAAAGTCAGATGAAAATGGAACTAGGTAAGATGTGAGAGTGTGTCAAATCACCTGTTGCCATGTAGTGAACTACCCTAAAATGTAGTGGCTTAAAGCACACCATTTTATTTGTTCACAATTCTGTGGGAAGGAATTAGGGAAGGGTCCGTTGGGCAATACTTCTGCTTCACGTGGTCTGCTTCAAGATGCGGTAGCAGTTGGGAAGTGGGCTAAGGCTGGAATGTCTAAGAAAGCTTCACTTGCCTATCTGGCAGCTAGCAGCTAGAGAACTGTGAGACTCCCTCTCTCTCGTGTGGCTTGATTTTCTTTATATGGCAGCTGGATCCCCCAAAGTGAGCAAGTGGAACCTGCCAGACCTCATAAGACCTAGGATTGAAAGTCCTCTAATATTAGTTCTGCTGCATTCTCTTGGTTAACTCAAGCCACAAGGTCAGCCCAGAAGGAAGGGGAGGGGAATAGTCTCCATCTCTTGGGAAGAGGTGCATATGCATACAGCTTCAGGAGGAACTGAGGGCAGCCATCTTTGTGATCAACTCACCTGGGAATTGTAGTTTCAAAGAAGGATGAGAAAGAAGGAGGTGAGGAGCAGAATCGACACCTTGGAAAATTGGAATAATGATGTGGAAGTCAAATGTGAATAGTTTTCCCAGAAAGTATGAATGGATAGAGAGATGAACTAATGAAGATAGAAGGCAGAGAAACAAGGTAACAGTGGAACCCCCCTTTCTGTGTTGGTGGAATCTATGTTAGGTGTCTTGGTGACAGAAACTGCCTTGCACATAGAATCTGAAAAGGCCAGAATCCCATTTTCTCAGACTGTTTGCTAGGGTACCAGCATGTGACCTATGCCAGCCAATCAGGCACACCCATATGGGACTTTGAAAAGGAAGCTTATAGCACAAAGATGAAAGCACAAAGAAGAATTCATTTTGAAGGAGACAGCTTTGGGTCCAGGGCAGCAGAAGCCATGGTGCAAGCAGCAGTGCCCAGGCTCCAGTACTAGCAGTGGTAATGCTGTGAGCCAAGCCCCTGGGATTCAGTGGCAGCATACCTGGAGTCCTCATGGAACCTGTTCCGCAGTGTAACTTGGCTGTCATTCTGGCTGCCGCTGAGCCTTGTGCTGTGCTGCCCATTTTCTGAGCCTGGGTCTTAGTCTTATTGATGTTTTTGTAAGATTCTCAATATCCTTTTAATAAATTCTTTTACAGCTAAGGCGGCCAGTGTTAATTTGGGTTGTTTGGAACTAAGATCCCAGACTTATACAGGATCTGAACAAAGAATACAGTCAGTCCTGCATATCCACAGGTTCAGCCAAGCGCAGATCAAAAATATTTGAAAACAACAGCAACAATACAAGAAAAATACAAATAAAAACAATACAATATAACAATTATTTGTATGGCATTTACATTGTATTGGTATTATAAGCAATCTAGAGATTATTTAAAGTATACTGGAGGATGTGCATAGATAATATGCAAATACTACATCATTCTATATAAGAGACCTGAGCACCTGCAGATTTCAGTATGGTGGGGTTTCCCAAAACCAACCACCCACCCCTGTGAATAACAAGAACAACTGTAATAGGTATTGCTGTGGGGGGAAAATCAGGATAACTGGAACAGAGCCAATGAGCAGTCAAAACAAATTATTTTTTTTGTTTGTTTCTTAGAAGCCAAAAGAGAATCCAAGCATGTGTCCAGAAATGTCTCACTATATTCTAGACAATATAATAAAAAGAGATCTCATCTATACAGATCATGAAAAAATACATTTAATAGGATATTAAATTATATATTACATATTATAAAAATTATAAACAATATATATTATATTTCATAGGATAAAAATACTTTATAGGAACTAAGAAGTGACAAAAATAGATTATCTACAAGTTAAGATGAGTTCAATCTTCTCATCTGCAACACTAACTGCCAATAGAAAATATGTCAATATTTCTGTCTTTTAGTTTTGGGGGTAAGAGTCTGTGATTCACATTCTTTTAAAAAAATTACTTGAGGATGTTCAGCATAGAAGTGAGTGAATGATTCTCACACTTCATTCTTTCTCAAGCTTATTTTAGCTATTCTAGGACCTGTGCCTTCCACACAAACTTTAGAATAAACTTGTCTATGTCAAGCCAATCCTAGAATGTTATATACTGTATGATTCCACACATACACA
>RJWJ010008565.1:0-15882 GCA_004363605.1 Indri indri
TCTTGCACTGTTGCCCAGGGTGGAATGCGGTGGGCTCATTATAGCTCACTGCAACCTCAAACTCCTAAGCTCAAGAGATCCTGCTGCTTTACCCTCCCAAGTAGCTGGGACTACAGGGCATGCCAGCACGCCTGGCTGTTTTTATTTTTTGTAGAGACAGAGTCTCACTCTTGCTCAGGCTGGTCTTGAACTCCCAGCCTCAAGTGATCCTCCTGCCTCATCTTCCCAAAATGCTAAGATTAACAGGCATGAGCCACTGCCCCTGGCCTGAACTTTGCTAGTTTTGCATGATATATGGAATATGTCAGCATGAATAGTATTACATTTAGTGTTTGTTAGCTGAATACATGAGACAAATCCTGAAGTGTAAATAAAATGCATGCTGGTGTAAGGACTTCCCACTGGTTCAGTTCCTCAGAACAGTGAGATATAAAATTTAAAACCAAATTCCTGCGTCTACCTAGTATACAAAAGGTGTCCAATGGCCTGAAATGATAACATAATGCCCATATAGAGGAAAATGCTTTAATAAATTGTGGCATACCTATACAAAGTAATTCAAGGCAATAGTAAAAATGATTAAACTGGAGTAATGTGTTTTAAAATAGTGAAAATTAAAAATATGTAATGTAGAGTATAAAAAGTCATTTCAGGTTATAAAGAATGTTAACATTATATGAAATTTAAAAATAATAAAAAGTGATGCTTTTCTATGTTGTTTATGGAAAAATACCTACATAATAGAATATGAAAATACTTGAGAGTAATAAAAAATATAAAATTTCAGTTATCTCTGGAGTATAGGAAAGAAGGGGAATTGGATAATAAGCTATAGAACAAAAGCTTCAAATGTATTTGGAATGTTTATTTCTTAACTTGGTTGGGTATACAGTTCTTACTTTTATGAATATAATAGTTTTGTTTATCTGAAATATATTATACAAAATGTTAAATGCGGCATATCAAATATCTATTGCCACAAAAGTGCAAAGTAATAAATAACCCTAAATATCAATGTCTTACAAAGTAAGCATCTATCTGATGAACTAGTACAGGAGATCATTTTCACTGGTATGAATGTGTAGACAATTTTCAGGTCTTGGTTGGACTCATTCAAGTGTCTGGGGCTGAGCTTGATTTTAGCTGGTGCAGGTGGGACTTGGCTTAAAAGACTGAGGTGACTCAACTTCTTCCGTGTACTTCTCCTCTTACCGGGCATGTTGTCATGATGATGGCAGAAGTTCAAGAGAGAGAAAATAGAAACCCACAAGTCTTCTTGAGTTCTGGGATCACAATTCTATGGGTTAAAATAGGTCACATGGATGAGCCAAGAGTCAGAGAGAGAGGTCACCACCAATTTACATGTTGAAGAGTGTGAATCCAGAGAGATGAAGAATTTGAGCTATTTTGCAAGGCCCTCGTGTACTCTCATGGGCACAATTATTCATATATCTCCTTTAAATAAAATGTAGTCACCTCCACATCTAATCACACATAAGCTCCAACTCCAGGATCTTGTGATCTACATCAATTTAAAAGTAGCTATTTTTGATCTGGGGACCTAGGGACCAAAAGAAGACAAATGTTCCATCCTGCTCATATCCAACATACAATGATGAAACAGTGGCCAGATAATGGCAATAAATTCTATCATTTGGAAAGAAGCAATGAAAGATTGTCCTTCTGTCAATCAGAATGTGGATGTATCAATTAGATAACTACTCTGTAATATTTTAGCTGAACCTTAATGCTGATTTGAAATGACAGTTTCCCCTAATTAAATGTGTAAAAATAAATGAATTAGAAATTTGGCCACTCAATACTCCGAGAAGAATAAAAACAATGCTTAATATAATTTCAATAGTCAGGATTGGATTATGAGGAACAATTTCTGAAATACATATAAAATTAAATACAGGTCTTTGCCATTGGATTGCTGCTTTGCAGCTGAATTACCGATGAGTTAAATAGTTTGCATTAATTATTATTTCTTTTTAATGTCTTCTCAAAGAGATGTGGTATTGTACAATTCTACATTTTTATTTTGTTTGAAAACTGTAAGCATGTAAATTTAGCTACTGCAGCTTCAAAGTCCACAGCACATGATATTTCATGCTAAAAAGGCTAACATTGACTGCAAATCCAAAGGTAATTCTGCTCTATGTTCGGTGTTAGCTTTGCCTTTGAATGGCAAGCCAGTATAACCCGTTAACTATAGTGTGCTGGGGAAGCTAACTGAATAATCAGTAGACATTTAATATACAACCCATCAAGATCATGCTTGTAGATACTTAAGTGAACTCCAGGGAAACAGCTGTCCCTTTGAAGCAATCTGCTTGCAGAATCAAAAAGAGACATTTGAGAAACCCTCTAAAAAACTGAAATTTCAAAAACTACTATCTGGACACTGTTGGCTGCCCCTTGGTGCTCTGAAATTCTGAGCAGGGACAATTTTTTCCTTATCTTTGTCTTCATCCAGATATAAAACTTGTTTTCATAAAATCGGCATATAAATATTTCTATTGACCGAATACATCAAATTGTCATAGTATTATGTTCAGTTCCTGTTATGAAAATAAAATGAATTCCACAGAAAACAAATTATTTGATGGAATTTGGTAGTTTATCATGGAAATTTATCCTGGTGATGGAAGCATTTGAAGTGACTTTACATAATAACAGAATTTGACATTTGGAAGTTGTAGTTATTACTTAACAGATCATGTTTCTTCTATAGCAACTAGATAACTCTATCATCTTCCCTTTACCATCTCTTACTATTTTAGTGATTCGTTTTAGACGAACTCTAATCGAGAATTTTTATAACTTAAAACATCATTTTAGTAGTATTTGAAGTAACAGAACACCTTTTTTTGTATGTATGACTGTATTTTTGCAATAAAAATATTCTTGGGAGAGAGGAGACTATTAATATGTATAATAGAAAGAAAATTTGCCCTTTTATGGTTTCCTGGGTCCTTGGAAGGAAAGATAAATTGAAAAGGGGCTATCATATCCTAAAGAGTGAAGTATTGATTTAAAAAACTGATTATTTTACAAATTTAGAGAAATTAAATTGAGCTAGATAAATTTTCCCTTTCAATTTGTAGGAATACAGCCTCCAAGATATAGCTTTTGAATTTAATTATTCAGTAGTTCCTCTTCAATTATTTATTATATTTAGTATATTGAAATATGTCATCTTGAGAATCCACCTTGATTTAAGCAAAGCCAGTGTGAAACTCTGGACAATTCTTTGGTAAGAGGTTCATAATTTCCCTTAAAAAATCATTGGTACATGATTTGATTAGATAAACTCAATCTGCATACAACTTTCCAGGATACATCTATTGCATAAAAGGAAGGCAAATTTTATTAATGAATTTATTCTCAACTCTTGATAATAATCTGATATGTGATTTGTGTTTTTATTCCCATTCCAATTATTAGGGGAATTCAAGCATTCCAGAAATATAATCTTCTACTTTAACTTTTTTCCTATTTTTCTCTTTAATTGGGTAGTTAGGTACTTGACTTTTTTCTTTTTTTTTTTAATGACCTGTTATTATCTGGCAAACATGACTAGTCAATGAAGCCTAGTAATTTAAAATGAGAGTTATTTCATTTCACAAGAGATAAGGTACATTCCAAAAAATCACAGTCATGGCCCAGACAATAGAAGAACAGGAAGAGATATTTTCTCTGAATTCCAAAAATGTTTATAATGTGAACAGAAAAGAGAAATGTTTTAATTTAATCTTAAAATTATAACATCATGGTTGCTGTTAAGACAGCTACATTGGTGCATAATGGGTTCTCAAATATTTGTTAAATAAATGAATAATTAGTAAAAAAAATTTTAAACTTCTCCCAATTAAATTCTTGGTGATTTATATTTTAACAATCCCCTTCGAATAAGGGCCTCTGTTGGTTGTTGGTTTGGATCGCCTGGGAAGTAGACACTAAAATGGAACTAGAAGTGAAAGAGATTTTTGTGGTGGAGTAGGGATGGAGAGTGGCTGTGAAATATATAAGGGAGATGAAACAGAAGTAGGTGGGCCTGGAAATGGTGAACAGAGTGAGGGAAGAAAGAAAGATTGAGTAGGAGGAGCCCAAAGCTACAGTGAGCTTTGAGAAAATCTTGACCAGATCTGGGTCAAGAATCGTTGACATTCTTGGCCCCAGAATGATTTCTTGTCAGAGTTTAGCTACCTGGGGCAGGAACGACTCAGCTCTAGTACCCACAACTGGTCAGTCTTTAACTGGAGCTGCCCAGGGCAATGTGCCTTGGCCTGGATGGTGGGGTAGATCCCAAAGGAGTAACAGGTGGATGCTGTCAGTTAACTACACTCCTCATCCCTGGCTCTGTCTCTCTTAAAAGGGAGTTTGAGGCACACATTCCCACAACTGCCGCAGTCTATGTCCTTCTACGTACTGAATTAGCAAATATAGGATTCTTAATACCTTGACTTTTCTGAATTTATGTCCATTTTGTTTTCTGATGTCTTGAAGACAATGTGTACATGCCCCTTGGTATCTGTTTTACTCTCTGTTCATACCCTTTACCCCAACAGGGCAAACTCAACACTCAGACACACATTCTGAGTTCTGCAACCCTTGGGAAGTTGACCCAAGGGTTGAAGAGAAAGTTCTCTCAGCAAAAATAAGGAATAGAAGTGGGGGAAGGGATGCTTAGGGGCAAAAGAAATAATTAATTCAGTCTGAACATGTGCCAGTGAGTAAAAATAACAAATGCTACTTTTATGGAAATAATAGAAAAACATATGATGGTGGAAGTTCCTTAGAAACACAAAACGTGGTAAAGGCAGGAGAGAGATGGTGTGTCTGTTGGGAAGTGGCATTTCTGTATAGGGTGTTTGAATCAAGGGATTCGAATGGAGTTTCCACTAGTAAGCCATGTAGCTGTGTAGGGGAGGAGCCATCCAGCTGTAGGAAATAGGAAACCAAAGGCCCTGAACTAAGCACATGTTTGGCCTGGTTAGAGAAAAACAAAGAAGCTACTGGAGCTGCAGCAGGATGAGCAAGGGGAAGAGGTAGCAATGAGTTAGAGGATGCAGCCATTTGTTAAAATAGGCAGGAAGGGCCTAGTGTAAGGTCTTGAATTTGATTCTGAGTCAGAGGGAAAACATTACAACTTTTCAACATATGAGTAACTTTGCTCTGACTTATGTTTTAAAGCAGAGATCCCCAACCTTTTTTGCACCAGGGACCAGTTTCATGGAAGACAATTTTTTCACGGACAGGGAGGGGGGATGGTTTGGGGATGATTCAAGCACATTACATTTACTGTGCAGTCAGACCTCTCTGCTAATGATAATCTGCATTTGCAGCTGCTCCCCAGCACTAGCATCACTGCCTCAGCTCCACCTTAGATCATTAGGCATTTGATTCTCATAAGGAGTGTGCAACCTAGATCCCTCACATGTGCAGTTTACAGTAGAGTTCAAGGTCCTGTGAGCATCTAATGCTGCTGCTAATCTGACAGGAGGCGGGGCTTATGCAGTGATGTGAGCGATGGGGAGCCTCTGTAAATACAGATGAGGGTTCCCTCACTTGCTGGATGCTCACCTCCTGCTGTGCTGCCTGCTTCCTAACAGGTCACAGACCGGCCTGGTGCTGATCTGCAGCCCGGGGGGATGGGGACCGCAGTTTTCAAAGATCCCTCTTGCCACAATGTGATGAATGGGAGACATTATTAGGAATAGAGCATCTCATGCATCAAAGAGATTCAAAACAAGAATAGAATGTTTAATTCGCTAAGAACATATAGAAATTCTAAACACGTATGCAATTAATAAAATGGCCTTGAAATATATGAAGCAAAAATTGACAGAACTGCAAGGAAAACTTAGAAAAATTCTTACAGTAATAGGGAATTTCAGCACAAAATAATCCAAATACAAAAAAACAGACCAAAAAATCAGTACAGTAAAATCAATAAGATTGATCTGATAGATATAAGAAACCATTTCTACGTCCAAAAATTAGAAAATTCTAATGTTCAGACATACATGGAATATTAATAAATATCGATTATGTAAAAAGGCAAGAAAAAAGCCGCTAAAAATTTCAGACTGTGGATATGCAGATCATATTCACTGATAACAAAATGATCATATTAAATGAAAGTAACGAAAGATATGTAAAAATTTTCTGAATAATTAGAAATTAAATAATCACAGGCTGATAAGTGAATTATTTAATAATCAAAGAGGAAATTCTAATGGGAATTAAAAACTACCCAGAACTGAATAATAAAACATACACCACATATCAAGATTTAGACCTTGAGTTAGGCAAAGCTCTCTTAAATCAACAAAAATGTCTAGCTATGTAAAAAATGTTAATATTTACTCAATTAAAATTATTGGTTTTTCCATTTTTGTTTTACCAAAAAGACTAAAGAAAGTAAAACTGACAAGTTAAAGTTGGGAAATATTTGCAACGCCTACAAATAACAAAGGATTGATATCAATAATGTATGAAGAACTTCATGATTTGATTAGAGAAGCTTAAAGGACTTATTAAAAAATGGGAAAAAGGTATGAACCAGCATGTTATAAAAACATATATGGCTTATAAACTTGAAAAAATATTCAGCTTTATTAGTGATTGTAAAAAATAATCAAGATTACAGTGAAGTCCTGTTTTATATTTATTCTAACAGAAAAAATATTTAAAAATCTGACAATATGAAGTGATGAAGAAGATGTGACTCCACAGGCTGACTTTTGTCTTGCTGGTGAGAATGTATAATACATTAAAGGCAACTACTTTGAAAATCTGACATTGTCTTATCAAATTGTAGTTTCCTATACCCCACAACCCAGGGTAGGTACATTTGTCTTGGGTCAAATTCCCTAAAAGCAGAGCCTGAGACAGGGATTGTTGGGTAATGATTTGTTCAGGTAGTGCACTCAGAAGATAACTCAAAAGGGGTTCAGGAAGCAGAATGGAGAAAGCAGCCAAGATAGACAAGAATGTGATTTCAGGTGAGCCCTCTGAAAAGTCTTCTTTACCTTGAGACAAAGTAGCAGGGCTTTTATACACTTTCATTGACTCTCAGCTGCCTCAGGTAAGAGGAATGAGGGGAGAGGAGCACAATCTGAGCAACTCCGGATGAAGCTGCACCAATTTCACAAGAGCGATCCTCTAGGAAGGCTGCGGGTGGAAGCCTTGAGCAGCAGTACCAACATCAACCAGTAAAAGGAGTCCCTGAGAATCTGGGTAATGCACTAAAAGCAGCTGCTACCATTGGAAAGAAACTTTCCACATGTACAACATTGTTTACAGATGTTCACAGTGACCAAAACCAGGAAAAAATCTTTTCATTTATTGACACAAGAGTGGATATATCACCTGTGGGATATTCACATAATGCAATTAATATTGATAGTATTAATAAATAATATTAGTGAAGCAGTTCCAATGAATTAATCTCAGCTACAAGCAACAACTGGATGAATTTCAGCAATATAATTTTAAGTAAAAGAAAGGTACAAATATCATCCAAGCCTTTTTAAGAAGATAATAAATAATTAAAATGTATAGTAATATATACGGATAAGTAAAAAATATATAAAATTATAGCAAGGAAAGAGTGAACAAAACATGTTAATGGTTATTATTAGGTTATTAAGTATGGAATGTTTGGTTTCCTTAAGTACCTAGTTTGACAGTTGATATTTCTAACATTTCACTTTGACACTCTTTTTTTTTTTTTTTTTATTGTGAAGGTACACCCTTATGCCTTCAAGTGCATGTTTTAGCTTGTGATTATTTTTCAAAATTTTTTTAGAGCAATTTTTGTGAAACCATGGATAAATAAAAAATGTGTGTTATTTTTGAATATGAGTTCTATCGTGGAACCAATGCAGCATAGACAGCTTGAAATATCAACAAAGTGTTTGGGAAGGATGTGGTTAATGAATACACAGTACGTTGATGATTTGAGAAGTTCCATTCTGGTGATTTTCATCTTAAAAATGAGCTATGTGGGTGATCTGTGACCAAGGTGGATAATGATAAGCTGAAAGCTGTAGTGGAAGCAAATCCATCTCAACCTATGCATCAATTAGCAGCAAGCTTTGACATTATTATTCCAACAATATTGGACCACTTGAAACAAATGGACAAGGTAAAGAAGCTGGATAGATGTATTCCACATGAATTAAATGAGTGTCAGAAGAGAGATTGTCTCAAACCTTGCCTTCCTCTGCTGTGACGACATAAAGGCGAATCATTTCTACACTGTATTGTTATGTGTAATGAAAAATGGATCCTTTTTGACAATTGCAAGCATTCAGCACAATGGTTGGATAAAGGTGAAGTACTGAAATACAGTCGAAAACCGAATATTCGTCAAAGAAAGCTAATGGTGTCTGTTTGGTGGTCCAGCACTGGTATTAATATTATCCACTATAGATTCATGAAACTTGGTCAATTGATTACAGCAGATGTCTACTGCAACCAACTGGACAAAAAAGCAGCCAAGATTAGTCAGTAGAGACAGGCCAATCCTTTTACAAGACCACATGTTGCAAAAAACAACGCTGCTCAAACTACAAAACGGACTTGGAAACTCTCCATCATCCACCATATTCACCAGACCTTGCACCAACTGACTACCATTTCTTCCAGGCTTTGGACCACTTCTTGCAAGGAAAAGTATTCAATTCTCAACAAGCTGTGGAAAATGTCCTTCATAGTTTCATCACCATTCGTTCTCTAGGCTTTTTCACTGATGGCATAAACAAGCTACTTACTGTTAAGATGGCAAAGCCGTGTTGATAGTTTAGGAGCATACTTTGCTTAATTGTACTGTTTCTTGTTTGAGATACAATAAGCTAAACTTTTGATTAGAAATTGGACATTTCATATTTAATGACCTAATACTTGGGTTAGGAGTGGCAGTGGGGATGATGTGCAGCCTCCAGCCTTTTTGGCACCAGGGACCGGTTTCATGGAAGACAATTTTTCTACAGATGGAGGTTGGGGTGAGGGAGATTGTGGGGGTGGGGATGGGAAGACAGAGCTCAGGTGGATGCATGGCCCTGTTTTCTTAACAGGCCATGGACTGGTACCTGGCCACGGCTCAGGGGTTGGAGACCACAGATGTAGGGGGTGGGGAATACACATGTAAATTATCAACTGAGTACCAGTTTTTATATTGAATGATAGGTTCATGAATACTTGTGACATTATTAAAAAATGAATTAAAGATAAGTGTCTATGTAGACAAATGAGTGTATAATACATTGATAACTAGAATTAAGAAAATTCTGTAGATTTATAGTGTAATATTAAAAATAAAATTTTTGAATTATAGAGTAGGATTTCTATTCAAGAGATGAGTTGAAAGTGATCTTAAAATATTTGAATTCAGTGTCCTGTTCTGGTAGAATGTGATTGTCCTTTACTTAGATGGGGAAGACTAGAAGAAAAGATTTTGAAGATGGTGGGAATCAAGATATTGGTTTTGGACAGGTTAAATCTAAAATGCTTATTTGATACCCAAATAAAGACAACAGGTAGGCAGCTGGATTTGAAAATTGAAGTTATAGGGATAATTATTGGCCAGAGATATTATTATGAATTGCTACTATGTATTGAAAACTACAGAACTTGCTAACTTAGGCTGTGAGTGTAGACGAAAAAGTGATGAGATTTGAGAATTGATGCTTGAGACACTTTAACCATTAGAGGTCAAGAAAAAGAGGATCGAGCAAAAGTGTTGGAGGAGTAGCATCTTGAGGTAGAAAGAGATATAAGAGAGAATGATAGTCCAGGAAGCAGATGAAGAAAGTGGTTCAAGAAAAGGAAGTAATTTGTTGTGTCAAATGCTGCTGAAAGTTCTAGAAAGATGAGGAAAAAGAACTGACCATTGGGTTGTCAACATGGGAGTGATCAATGTCCTTGAATAGGCATTTTTAGCAGAGTGGTGAGGTGGTCCAAGAAAGAAAGGGGGAAAGTATAGAAACATCTCATTAGTTGATTGTGTGTCAAGGTGCAAACAAGTTTAAGAACCAGCGCCCTGGCCCATTTTTTCTAGCCTAAGATAGTCTGTTTCAGTGTTAGAATTACAGATCTACTGAAATTAAAATCTGGAAAGTACCCTAGACATGGTTTAATGCAATTCTATCATTTTACACATGAAAAACTTGAGATCTGGAAAGGTAATGCTAATTGCATAAAAACATAAAACCTATGAGTTAATAAGATAGCCAGGACTAAAATTGAAATATTCTAAATCTTAATTCAGGGTTATATATATCCCACTGAAAAGAATCAAGTAGCTTATAATTCTAATTTTTCATGGAGGCTGGAATAAGATGTGTTTTATTTAGCTATCAACAAAATAGAAAGCTTTGCTGTTGTACATTATGTATTATTTACTGGACTACTTCATCTTTAGGTCGTACCATGTGCTGCCACTTTAACCTGTCAAAGTCCTACTCATCATTCTAGTTGCAGCTTACATGTCAGTAAAGTCTCTGTTCCTCAAATGATGTAGAGCAAAGTCAAATAGGACAGAACTTTATTCATACTTTTAAATCATGCATGTATTTTTCTCTTCTATTTGCAGGAATAATTGAGACTTTTTAAGTATATGAGAGCAAATCACTTGCACCTTCTTTGGGAACCAAGAACAGTCCTTTTGTCCTACCAGTATTTTTCTCTTCAGTGATAAAAATGTAAATTTGGGTTGGAAAACTTAGAAATGTGTTACTGATTACTTGTACATTTAACCTGAAAACTGATTCATGCTCATCAAGGGGAATTTTTCAATGAAAAATGTAATATTCCAAATAAGTTACAGATAGGTATACATTTTGTGAAAATATAAATGTATGTGTATGTACAGGTCAGGATACATTTTCACTTACGAGGAATTAGAAGAGTAATTTCTCAGCCATGTCAATTGAAGGCAAAAGGGAAAGCTTCTTTGAAGAAATAACATGTCATGCTCTTGGGATGCTTTCATTCAGAAGAAATGTAATACCCTAGTTAATACTACAATCCCCTAGAATGTGTGATATGGCTAATGTCATCTTTCTCTCTTTCTCTCTCTCTGTCTTTCTCTGCTGGAAGCCATCCAATGAGAAAAGTATGAGTTTATTCCTTTGTGTAGGAAGCACACAACTAAAGCATACATGTTATTGGAATTGGAAGTTGATGCTATTTTCCTTAATAATACTCAGGGCTAGAAATTAGTAGAAGTTTTAGATTAGCCTTACCTTTGCAGGATGAATATATTCATTCCATTGGCATGATGTTCAAAAAGATAGCTATTTGCTAACTTTCTTCATCTTTTTTTGGAGCTTTAGTGTGTATTTTGGAAATCTCCTTTGTCTTTAATATTTAATGTTAGCTGTAAATGGTATATTTCAAAGAAAATTTAATATGTTCACTTCTAATTCATTTAAACTGAATTCCTAAAACTGTTAAGTTTTGATATTCAAGACGTCCGAAGAGACCTTTTAAAGCCCTCACTTACTAAAATAGAATATTGTATTTATCTGAGGAAAACATTTGTTAGAATCCTGAACATTTGAGTGTTCTTAGTGTAAAAACATACATAAATAAAGGTCTACATTTCATTCAAGAAATTTCAATTCCTTTTCAAGATGGCCCCAGAATCAAGAGGAAAAGATAGAGAAAAATTAACATTTTGGGCGTGGCTATATGTATACCTTGGTGTGAGGTGCTTTATGAACACTTTCTTGTTTAATTATTACCTCAAATCTGATGGTGATATTATTAAACCCATTTAACAGTTGATGAGACCAAAGTTTAGCACATTTAAATAACTTGACCATCATTACAAAGATGTATGACTCCAAAACTCAGGTTTGCTACTGTAGTAATACACCAAACAATAAATTACTGAATAAATCAATGAATTAACAAAAATGTTCCCATTATCAAATTTAGTATAGGTGATATTGTTTTTATATGATTACCAAGTTAGTTCTCTCTTTCCCACCAGAGTTTAAGCTCAATGAGGACTTGTCACATACCTATTTTTGTGTTGACATAGAACTTGGCCTAGAGAAAGGATCCAATCAATATATGAGTGATTGGCCAAAAATCAATATTTACTCTTCTCTTCTACACCCTTATGTAGAACTTAACCAAACTTCAGATGTTATCTGTTCATCTTTCAAAGTGTTATAAATTTGAATTTTCAGGCTCAGTCGTTCTTTTAATTTACTCCAAAAGTAGCATTAGACACTACATTTTCTAATAATCTACATATAAATCACAGAAAATCAAAACTCCATGTGTATATTTGGATACTTATGATTGGCTCCCGTAGTGTTTGTATTTCTCAATTTTTCTGTTGAATCATTTTCATACTGTCATATAGTCTACTATAATTTATATTTGCTGTAAAATTTTCCATTGAGCAAATGTGTCATCCTTTATTTAAATATTTCTCTATTACTGGGCAAAAAAAGTTTTAATATAACTATTTTACATGGGTTTTTATCTTCAGAATAAATTTCCAGAAGTGATATGCCTGAATCCAAAACCTGTGAATACTTCATAAAACTTATTATAAATTGCTTTCAAAGTTGATTTTCTAAATTATGTTGCCTCAGAAATATTCAAATGTATTTGCTTTTTAGAAAATTTGCCAAAACAGGAAATTATTGACGTTTAATATAAAGTAGTAACTTTAAAACAGTACCTAATGTTTAAGTGTTCATTATTTTAAAATAGTGAGGTAAAAGATCTTCAAATTCTTTTATATTCATTTTATTTCCCTTAGAACATAAACTTTTGGAAAGAAATAGGTATTACCTCATTGTACATGGCCAAGCTACTTTTGCCAGAGAAAGGATTTTGAACAAGCTCTCTTCAATAATAATGCCAATCCCAAGAACTTAGATTGAAGTAAAATATTTGATATTTAACATATTATGTGAGTCCACCTACCAGTGGAACAGAAATTCTTGCAAATGTTTAATTGTCTTAGTTTAACAGCCTTATATATTTCATGAAAAGTCTTTTGTGTGAAATAACATACATTGGGATTGATTTTGACATACAAATTGCCATTCTTTGCAAAAAAAAAAAAATCCTTAGGTTTTAGACATCACCATATTCTTTTTAGAAAAAGAATGGAAACATGTAATGTTTTTTAAGTATAACACGTTGTCATTGTTAATTGATAATTGTTTAATTAATCTTAAGCTAGAACCTTTATAACTAACAACTCATTTACAGTTATCTAAGTATCACCAGATATCTAGTTTACTGAATTTAATATTTGTAGTAAAGCAATATTGAAGCTATAGAGCAAAGACCCAAAACAGGACACCGACAAATTAATTTATGATCCTGCAATGCCACTAATCATCCATAAGACATCAGATTTTCTTGCTTAAAATTCTGAGCCAAGTTTTTTTATCTTTTATAATTCACAAAGCTTTAGAGGGTCTACTTATACTTACACAAAACTCTTTGTAACCTGTTTATGGCTAAAGGAATATTATCGGAAGATTTAAAAATCATAAGTTTCAAAGACTCCTACTAGCAAAATACCAGATAACACACTTTCTGTACTTAGAGGCAAATTGGTTCTGTGGCTACATCATGCTCATTAGCAAAATTAGCTTCTTGAAGTCAGTGTCAAGATATAGCCTGGCATCTTAGAGTCTGAGTTGTATTGTAGCAACTTTTGGGGGAAAAATCAACTTTTAATCAAACGACAAAGTAGGTTATGCATTCATGCATTCATACAATTAGGTTAAATATTATCAGAGTACCTACTATGTACCAGTCACCATTCTAGGTACTGGGGATACAACAAGCAGCAAAACACGAAAAAGTCCTTGCTCTTAAGGAGTTCACATTTCAGTGACCCGGAAAAGTAAGAAAGTAAGAGTACACTGCTAAATGTGGGTCTAGTAGATTCTACAGGAATATAGCAGAATTGCACATTACTGGAAAATTCAATAACATTATCCAATCTGAAGTATTCTGCAATCAATTTTAATTGTTAGTTGTGTAATCACCTCCATTCAGGGTGCAGTCATGTAATACTGCCCTACCTCTTTCAGGTAGGTGGAGGCTCTGACCCTATTGGTTTGGGATTAGAGACTTCCATTTCTTCCAATGTGTACCCCACAAAAATGTGGAAAACATTCCCTTAAAAGTATTTGATGGACTGACAAGAAAGTGAGCAATATCTAGATGTGGGATTAAGGGAAAGATGGAGCTCAGCATAGTATGTTGAGCACTGAAGCTGGCTTTAGCCTGGAGGGCATTTGCTGAACTTGATGAACTCAGATTTTTTCCCCCATGTTTGAGGGACACAGGGGCCAGATAAAAAAGCTCTGTCCCAATTCACAGTAGGATGACTACTAGGAAAATCTCACCATAAAATGTATTGTCTTAAAAAGCTATACCGTCATCCTCAGGATTCTGGTGAGCAAGAAACACCACCCATCATCGTCTTCCCACCATTTCACCTAAGTGATGAACTATTTGAATCTTAGTGTTTGAGCAACAGAAGTATCTGAAAAGTTGGATCAAGCAGGACCTCATAGATCCATAGCCTAAATTTAGAATATCTGAAATACCAAAAGCATATGTGAAGAGACTGAACAATTATGCTAAAGTAATCTCAGACTGGAAGTGTTTCCAGCTACCTAACAGGAGAAAATGTAAATGCTGTCTAGGGAAACATGTACCTACCCTATGCCTCATAGAAAATGTACAACTTGCAGTCAAAATTTAAGAAGTACACCTGGGAACCATGCACAATTTATCCATTAATTTATTCAAATAGTTATAGAGGATCCACTGTGTGTCAGACATTCAGTAGTGAACAGAATAATTGAAAATTCTTACCCTTATGCAGCTTATATTCTAGTAGGGGAAAATAATATAAATAATGAAATAATTAAAATATAAAACATATTAGATGGGAGTAAGTGATAAGGAGAATATATATAAATAAATATATCAATATATACATAATAACAGAATAACATCACAAGGAGAAGTCATTTCACACTCTGCAAACTGACCAAGACTGGAAAACCCAATGTTTGTGAGGATATAATACAACAGAAATGCTTGATCATTGTATTAGTCTTCTACTGCTGCTATAATAAATGGTCACAAACTTAAAATAACACACATTATTATCTCCCAGTTCTGTGAATTAGAAGTTCAACACTGGTCTCACTGGCCTAACATCTGCGTGTTGCCAGATCTGCTTTCTCTTCTAGAGGCTCTGGGAGAAAATCCATTTCCTTGCCTTTTCCAGCTTCTAGATGCTGTCTGAATCCTTGGTTCATGCCTCCTTCTGCCATCTTTAAAACCAGCAAAGTCAGTCAAATCCTTCTCATATCAAGTCACTCTAAGCAACATTTCTGCCTCCCTTTTATACTTTTCAAAGCCTTTGTTTACTGGACCTGCCTGGATAACCCAAGATAATCTGTCCATCTCAAGTTTTTAATTTATATTTGCAAGTTCTTTTTGCCATGCAAAATAACATATTCACAGGTTCCAGGCATGAGGGTGTGGACATCTTTAGAGAGTCACTATTCTGCCTACCCCACTCATCTCCTACTAGGAGGAGTATCAATTAGAACAACTATGGAAAAACAATTTGTCATTATCTAGGGGAGTTGAATATGTGCATATTCTAAGAAACTCTGAGAAACTGAGAAACTCTTTCACATTTTCATAAGGAGACATGCACGATGCTTACAGTAGCATAGATTTTAATATACCTAAAGTGGAAATAATCCAATATTTTATGAAATATTATAAAATGAAATATTATACAGCAGTGAACATAAATGATTTAACAAGTATCAGCATCAACATTAATGAATCTCC